>CAJQUN010000016.1:9621656-9848234 GCA_907163345.1 Haberlea rhodopensis | reverse complement strand
AGTACATAATTATATGATTGGAAGAAGGTTTTGAGAAATTGTCAGAAATTACGTAAGTTTTTGATTTTGATAAATTCTGATTTCGTGCGGAATATTCGAGTCTATTCTCGAATACATCATTTCTTGTTCGAATAAGTATTTGAGAAATTGTAACAATTTCGGACGTTTTTTGATGTTTTGATAAATTCTAATTGTGCAATATAAGAGTATTTGTCTTGAGTACATAATTTTCTTGGTTGGAAGAAGGTTTTGAGAAATTTTCAGAATTACGTAAGTTTTTTGATTTTTTGATAAATTTCGATTTCGTGCGAATATTCGAGTATATGTTTGAGTATATCATTTTCTTGGTTCGAAAAGTATTTGAGAAATTTTAACAATTTCGGAGTGTTTTTTTTATTTTTGGATAAATTCTATTTCGTGCAATATTGTGTCTTGAGTACATAATTTTCTTGGTTGAAAGAAGTTTTTTGAGAAATTTTCAGAATTACGTAAGTTTTATGATTTTTGATAAATTTTGATTTCGTGCGAATATTCGAGTATATGTTTTGAGTAAATCATTTTCTTGGTTCGAATAAGTATTTGAGAAATTTTAAACACTTCAGTTGTTTTGTTTGAATTTTTTCATAACATTTCTATTTCGTGTGCAAATTATAAGAGTATGTGTCTTGAGTACATAATTATATTGGTTAGAATAAGGTTTGAGAAATTTTCAGAAATCTACGTAAGTTTTTGTGATTTTTGATAAATTTCGATTTGGTGGAATCTCGAGTATATGTTTTGAGTATATCATTTACTTGGTTCGAATAAGTATTTGAGAATTTAACAAATTTGGACGTTTTTTGATGTTTTGATAAATTTCTATTCGTGCAATTATAGAGTCTCTCTGAGTACATTGTTATCTTGGTTGGAAGAAGGTTTTGAGAAATTTTCAGAAATTACGTAAGTTTTTTGATTTTTTGATAAATTCCGATTTCGTTGCGAATATTAGAGTATATGTCTAGAGACATCATTTTCTTGGTTCGAATAAGTATTTGAGAAGAAATTTTAACAATTTCGGACGTTTTTTGATTTTTTGATAAATTTCTATTGCGTGGAATATAAAAGTGTGTGCATGGAGTACATAATTTCATGGTTGGAAGAAGGTTTTGAGAAATTTTCATAATTACGTAAGTTTTTGATTTTTTGATAAATTCGGGATTTCCTTGTCGACTATTCGAGAGTATCTGTACTAAAGTACATCATTTCTTTGTTCGAATAAGTATTTGAGAAATTTTAACATTTCAGACGTTATTTTTAGTTTGATAATTTCTATTTGTGTAATTATAAGAGTATGTGTCTGAGTACATAATATTCTTGGTTGGAAGAAGGTTTGCGAAATTTCAGAAATACGTAAGTTTTTTTATTTTTTGATAAATTTCAAATTCGTGCGAATATTCGAGTATATGTCTTGAGTATATCATTTCTAGGTTCAAATAAGTATTTGAGAAATTTTAACAATTTCGGACATTTTTTGATTTTGGATAAATTTCTATTTCGTGCAATTACAAGAGTATGTGTCTGAGTACCTAATTTCTGGTTGGAAGAAGGTTTGAGAATTTTTCAGAATTACGTAGGTTTTTTGATTTTTGATAATTTTCGATTTCGTGCGAATATTCGAGTATATGTCTTGAGTATATATTTTCTTGGTTCGAATACGTATTTGAGAAATTTTAACAATTCGGACATTTTTTGATTTTTTGATAACTTTCTATTTCGTGCAATTATAAGAGTATAGGTCTTGAGTAATAATTTTCTGGTTGAAGAAGGTTTTGAGAAATTTTCAGAATTACGTAAGTTTTTGATTTTTTGATAAATTTTGATTTCGTGCGAATATTCGAGTATATGTCTTGAGTATATCATTTCCTGGTTCGAATAAGTATTGAGAAATTTTAACAATTTCTGACGTTTTTTTGATTTTTTGATAAATTTCTATTTTATGCAATTATAAGAGTATGTGTCTTGAGTACATAATTATATTGGTTGGAAGAAGGTTTGAGAAATAGTAAGTTTTTTTTATTTTTTGATAAATTCCGATTTCGTGCGAATATTCGAGTATATTCTAGAGTACATCATTTACTTGGTTCGAATAAGTATTTGAGAAATTGTACAATTCGGACGTTTCTTGATTTTTAGATATATTTCTTTTTTGTGCAATTATAAGAGTATGTGTCTTGAGTAAATAAATTTCTTGGTTGAAAGAAGGTTTTGGGAAATTTCAGAATTACGTATTTTTTTGATTTTTGAGAAATTTCGTTTCGTGCGATTATCGAGTATATGTTTTGAGTATCATTCTTGGTTCGAATAAGTATTTGAGAAATTTAACAATTTCGGACGTTTTTTTGATGTTTTGATAAATTTCTATTTCGTGCGATTATAAGAGTATGTGTCTTGAGTACATTGTTATCTTGGTTGAAAAAGGGTTTGAGAAATTTTCAGAATTACGTAAGTTTTTTGATTTTTTGATAAATTCAGATTTCGTGCGAATATTCGAGTATTTATCAAAAAATAAAAAAACATCCGTAACTGTGAAAAATGCTAAAAACACTTTTTCCCAACCATGTAAATGATGTACTCAATAAATATACTCGAATAATCGCAATAAATAAAATTTATCAAAAAATTTACGTCATTTGTGAACTTCTCAAAACCTTCTTCCAACCACGAAAATTATGTACGCAAGACACACATACTCGAATATTAGCATGAATCGTAATTTATCAAGAAATCAAAATAACATCCCTAATTGTGAAAATTTCTCAAAAATTTCTTCCAACCAAGTAAATGATGTACTCTGTCTATATAATCGAATATTCGCGCGAAATCAAAATTTATCAAAAAATCAAAAAAACTTACGTAATTTCTGAAATTTTCTCAAAACCTTCTTCCAACCAAGAAAATTATGTACTCAAGACACAAACTCGAATATTCGAACGAAATCAAAATATATCAAACATAAAAAAAAACTTCCCTAATTGTGAAAATTTCTAAATAATTTTTGAGTTTTTGTGTTATTCGTTCATCGAATAATTTAGGAAGACCTGCAATGAATTCTTTCCAGAAAGCTTGATTACAGTCTGTTCGTTTGAGAACATAAGTAAGAAAGACGTCTTTGTACCATCTATAATCAGATAGAGTAGGACATCTTAAGTTTCAAAGGACAATATGAGATGAGCTTAGTTCTTCTTTGGATTTCCAACGAAATACATACCGATAGTAATTATTAAATAATCACAGGCATCAGCCTTTGTTGAATTATACCATCTTCAGTGTTTCAAATTCTGACTTATGATGTATAATAGCTTGTTTTTCTTCTAAAGTTAATTGGTTATCCCACCATTTTATAATTGTCCTGTAAATCCGGTTATTAGTAGACCTACAGCAGTTTCTTCTGTAGCATTGTGAATACGGTAGGCAGTTTTTGACATACCCATTCTTGTAATGTATTGAGTATTCAGATTCGGATTTACCATCTATATTCCATTGATGTACAGATTGTCCATCATATTTAGAAGTTTGAAATTGAGTTCTTTCTTCATATTGAATGTCAGGAGGTGTTGGTTTTTTATAAAAATTTCTAGTTGGATCAAATGAACGTAATTTATTGATTTCTCCTTTAAAATTTTCATTAATTTCATTTAGAGATTATCCGTATCACTGTCGGAACTTTCATTTGTTATTTTTCGTTTATACGATTAAGTATATCGGTATTTGGTAATTTTAATTTATTTCAAGGGACATAGGAATACTTCTGGGTTAAAGCGAGGTTTAGAAATATCGTGAGAAATTTTAAATTTTCAGATTTAGTTTCTAATTGCACATTTTACATTTGATTTAGCTGAGTCGCCATAGTATGTAAAATTTGATTTGAAAATTATTTTTGTTGATATATTTTATAATATCTTCTTGTGTAACATGGTCTTTTCCGTCACGATCTCTTTTGAAGGTATAGCTATGATTTCTCCATTTGAAGTGGTTACTTTTATTTTCACAATTATGAACATTTTTTGATTTTTGATAAATTTCGATTTTGTGCGAGTATGTCTTTGTAAACCAATTGAATTTGTTGAATTTTAACACTTATTATTGCGTGCATCATTTCCATTTTTGAAGAAGGTTTTGAAAATTTTTCACAAATTACGTAAGTTTTTTAATTTTGGATAAATTTCAATTTTGTGCGAATATTTGAGTATAGATCTCGAGAACTTCATTTTCTTGGTTGGAAGAAGTTTGGAGCAATTTTCAGAGTTATGGACGTTTTTTCATCTGTGATAAATTTCAATTTTATGTGAATATTCGAATATATTTCATCCTAGACCAATTCAATTTTGGAATTTTAGCATCAAGTCATGAGTACATCATTTTCTTGGTTGGAAGAATTTTTTGAGTAATTTTCACAAATTACATATGTGTTTTGAGTTTTTGATATATTTTGATTTTGTGCGAATATTCGAGTATAGGTCTTGAGTACATTATTTCTTGGTTGAAATAAGTTTTTGAGCTATTTTCACAGTTATGAACATTTTTTTATTTTTGTAAATTTCGATTTTGTGCGGTATGTCTTTGAAAACCAATTGAATTTGTTGAATTTTAACACTTATTTTTGTGTACATCATTTTCCTGTTTGAAGAAGGTTTTGAGAAATTTTCACAAATTTCGTAAGTTTTTTTATTTTTGGATAAATTTCAATTTTGTGCGAATATTTGAGTATAGATCCCGAGAACTTCATTTTCTTGGTTGGAAGAAGTTTTGGAGCAATTTTCACAGTTACGGCATATTTTTGATCTCTTGATAAATTTCAATTTTATGCGAATATTCGAATATATTTCGTCATAAACCAATTCAATTTGGGGAATTTTAGCATCAAGTCATGAGTATATCATTTTCTTGTTGGAAGAATATTTTGAGAAATTTTCACAATTACATAAGTTTTTGAGTTTTTTTATATTTTTGATTTATGCTAATATTCGAGTACAGGTCTTGAGTAAATCATTTTCTTGGTTGAAAGAAGTTTTTGAGCTATTTTCACAGTTATGAACATTTTTTTATTTTTTGATAAATTTCGATTTGTGCGAGTATGCCTTTGTAAACCAATTGAATTTGTTGAATTTTAACACTCATTCTTGCGTGTATCATTTTCCCTTTTTGGAGAAGGTTTTGGGAAATTTTCACAATTATGTAAGTTTTTTATTTTTGGATAAATTTCAATTTTGTGCGAATATTCGAGTTTAGATCTAGAGAACTTCATTTTCTTGGTTGGAAGAAGTTTTGGAGCAATTTTCACAGTTACGGACGTTTTTTCATCTGTTGATAATTTCAATTTTATGTGAATATTCGAATATATTTCACCCTAGACCAATTCAATTTTGGGAATTTTAGCATCAAGTCATGAGTACATCATTTTCTTGGTTGGATGAATATTTTGAGTAATTTTCACAAATTACATATGTTTTTTGAGTTTTTGATATATTTTGATTTTTTGCGATATTCGAGTATAGGTCTTGAGTACATCATTTCTTGGTTGAAATAAGTTTTTGAGCTATTTTCAGAGGGAATGAACATTTTTTGATTTTTTGATAAATTTCGATTTTGTCCGAGTATGTCTTTGAAAACCAATTGAATTTGTTGAATTTTAACACTTATTCTTGTGTGCATCATTTTCCTGTTTGAATAAGGTTTTGAGATTTTCACAAATTTCGTAAGTTTTTTATTTTGGATAAATTTCAATTTTGTGCAAATATTCGAGTACAGATCTCGAGAACTTCAATTTCTTGGCTGGGAAGAAGTTTTTGAACTATTTTCACAGTTATGAACATTTTTTGATTTTTTGATAAATTTCGATTTTGTGCGAGTATGTCTTTGTAAACCATTGAATTTTAACACTCATTCTTGCGTGTATCATTTTCCCTTTTGGAGAGGTTTTGGGAAATTTTCACAAAATTACGTAAGTTTTGTTTTAATTTTGGATAAATTTAAACTTTGTGCGAATATTCGAGTATAGATCTCGAGAACTTGATTTTCTTGGTTGGAAGAAGTTTTGGAGCAATTTCACAGTTACGGACGTTTTTTCATCTGTTGATAATTTCAATTTTATGTGAATATTCGAATATATTTTATCCTAGACCAATTCAATTTTGGGATTTTAGCATCAAGTCATGAGTACAATTTTTCTTGGTTGGAAGAATATTTGAGTAATTTTCACAAATTACATATGTTTTTTGAGTTATTGATATATTTTGATTTTTGCGAATATTCGAGTATAGGTCTTGAGTACATCATTTCTTGGTTGAAATAAGTTTTTGAGCTATTTTCACAGTTATGAACATTTTTTGATTTTTTGATAATTTCGATTTTGTGCCAGTATGTCTTTGAAAACCAGTTGAATTTGTTGAATTTTAACACTTATTCTTGTGTACATCATTTTCCCTGTTTGAAGAAGGTTTTGAGAAATTATTACAAATTTCGTAAGTTTTTTTATTTTTCGATATAAATTTCAATTTTGTGCGAATATTCGAGTACAGATCTCGAGAACTTCAATTTCTTGGTTGGAAGAAGTTTTGGGGTGTAGGACCCAAATAAACGAGCCCAGAAGGCCCAACATCGCGATTAAACTCCAAATCGCTACGTAAAACATCTTTTAGGGGTTATTAACACTCCGGATTAACATCTCCCATCACAGGTCATCACAATATCCCCCACTAAAAGAATTTCGTCCTCGAAATTAGTACGGTGTATCACATAACACCCAGGCTACACAACAACATGAAGCCATAACCTCGATTCTTGACCATATCAGAATCGTCTTAATAAACGCGAGGATACTTACCTCACATCAACTCTGAAACAGGGCGACTTACCCAAAACCAATATATCACCCAAGAGGCAAACGTACCTCGATGCGGGTCATCCAAAAGTCAGTCCCTCTGACTGCAAAACAACCGATACTTACGACTGTAGATCGGACAATCATCCTTCGTTCTAATAAACCAGTAAGAACGCATCCTGAATGACACCTCAACCGTGGGGACGTTGACCTCGTGTCAACCCTGAAGTGGAATAGACTTCCAAATCCATCATAACGTCAAAAAGCGTCAGCGCAACCCACGCTAACAATCCAAAAGCAGTTAGTCACTGAAACTGCGAGGATCCGAATCGCTCCCGATTCCATCGTAGATATCATTCAATGACATCTCTTATCATGACTCACGATGTCTAACATACATCGTTACGAGGGAAACACTAGTATTCCACGGTGTACACACACCAAACCTGGTTTCCACTCTCAAACCTCCTCTATCGAAGGAGCAGTCGCATCATTGCAACTCAAATTGGGCAACTCACGGCCACAGATTCACACAAAAGATATCTCATAAGATGTCCACCTCTGGATATCCCAGAACCACATCCTGGTCATAAACAAACAATCGAGACTCCTCAGAGTTTCAAACTTGAAAGGACGTGCAATAAACCCATTGCATCCCAAATACATGGATTTCCAGATCAAATCAACGACGACTTGATGACTCTCTGTTGGTACTCCAACATCATGAGCTGTCACAGACAAGTCTCACCAAGATTAAACATAACGTATACAGTTCAGTGAGGCATGCACAACCTCAACCTCGATGACATCGTGACTACTAGAGTCCACCACAATCCACATCGTATCACCTTGCGATTTGCCACACTTGGTTCCCACGAGCAGTATAACGGCTCTAACAAGCCCCTCTTGGTGCTGCACACACACGGCAGACAAACTAGTCGCTGCCTCTCTAGGTTCACCTCAAACCTACCAATAAGATGGACGTTTCCGCACGGCATACATACTGTGGGAAGAAAATCAATAGAGTAGTGGGTCTTTACCCAACATTCCTCTAATGCCTATACACCCTGGACACTCCAATGTCCCTGTTTCATAGCCATGCATATAGTCATTAATTCTTGACATGAATGATTAAAATCATCTTATAATTATCACCATCTTATAACATAGTCTATTTCACTCATATGAGCATCATCATTTCATAAATATTCATCATCTTATAACATCATCATAAACATAGCATCGTCATCTCTTATGCATCATCATCTATACATCATCATCTTATAAGCATCGTCATCTTATACATCATCATCATATAAGCATCGTCATCTTATAGCATCATCATCTATAGCATCATCATCTTATAATCATCATCATATAGCATCATCATCTTATACATCATCATCTTATAGCATCGTCATCTTATAGCATCATCATCTTATAATCATCAATCATATAAGCATCATCATCTTATACATTATCATCTTATACCTCATCATCATATAAACATCATCGTAAACATCATCATCATAAACATCATCATCATAATACTCATGCAATTAATGCAAGGTCATAGTTGAGGAATATGTACCGTTTGATTGCTCGTACTTTCTTACGTACCTTCCTTGGTTGAGCATTACATGAACCAAACGCATTAGTATATTCAATAATAATTGAGACCATACCGAAGTATTCCACTGTCGGTTGTCTTACCCAGTCTGTCCTCAGACAATACATCATATCTTTCTTTTCCCTGATTTTCTTCCAAAATCAGATTCCTTGGCGCGTAGCATATAGAGTGTTAGACATCACTATTAATGCCATCCAATCGTGTTCCACACGATTCCTGCAACCACAATGGTTAGCAATACCACTTTTGATATCATAAAAGCACATAAACAATTAGTCATGTCGTATAACATTAATGCCATCATGCATAAATATGTGCTATCAAAGCTTCCTAGGCCCTCAACAGCCCCAATGAGCAACCACTGCTCTGATACCACTAATGTAAGGACCCCAAATAAACGAGCCCAGAAGGCCCAACATCGCGATTAAACTCCAAATCGCTACGTAAAACATCTTTTAGGGGTTATTAACACTCCGGGATTAACATCTCCAATCCCAGGTCATCACATGGGGCAATTTTCACAGTTACAGACATTTTTTGATCTGTGTGATAATTTTTAATTTTATGCGAATATTCGAATATATTTCGTCATAACCAATTCAATTGGGGAATTTTAGCATCAAGTCATGAGTACATCATTTTCTTGGTTGTAAGAATATTTGAGAAATTTAAAAAATTACATAAGTTTTTTGAGTTTTTTAATAATTTTTGATTTTATGCTAATATCGAGTACAGGACTTGAGTAAATCATTTTCTTGGTTGAAAAGAAGTTTTTGAGCTATTTCACAGTTATGAACATTTTTTTTTGATTTTTGTATAAATTTCGATTTTGTGCGAGGTAGTCTTTTTAAACCAATTGAATTGTTGAATTTTAAACACTTATTTCTTGTGTACATCATTTTCCCTGGTTGAAGAAGGTTTTGAGAAATTTTCACAAATTACGTAATTTTTTTGATTTTGGATACATTTCAATTTTGTGCTAATATTCGAGTATAGATCTCGAGAACTTCATTTTCTTGGTTGGAAGAAGTTTTGGAGCAATTTTCACAGTTACTGACGTTTTTTTTCATCTGTTGATAAATTTCAATTTATGCGAATATTCGAATATATTTCATCCTAGACCCAATTCAATATGGGGAATTTTAGCATCAAGTCATGAGTACATCATTTTCTTGGTTGGAAGAAATATTTTGAGTAATTTTCACAAATTACATATGTTTTTTGAGTTATTGATATATTTTTGATTTGGTGCGAATATTCGAGTATAGGTCTTGAGTACATCATATTTCTTGGTTGAAAGATGTTTTGAGCTATTTTCACAGTTTATGAACATTTTTTTGATTTTTTGATAAATTTCGATTTTGTGCGAGTATGTCTTTGTAAACCATGGAATTTGTTGAATTTTAACCACTCATTCTTGCGTGTATCATTTTTTCCCATTTTGAAGAAGGTTTGGGGAAATTTTCACAAATTACGTAAGTTTTTTTTATTTTTGGATAAATTTAAATTTTGTGCGAATATTCGAGTTTAGATCTCGAGAACTTCATTTTCTTGGTTGGAAGAGTTTTGGAGCAATTTTTCACAGTTACGGACGTATTTTCATCTGTTGATAATTTCAATTTTATGTGAATATTCGAATATATTTCATCCTAGACCAATTCAATTTTGGGAAGTTTAGCATCAAGTCATGGGTACATCATTTTTCTGGTTGGAAGAATATTTTGAGTAATTTTCACAAATGACATATGTTTTTTGTGTTTTGATATATTTGATTTTGTGCGAATATTCGAGTATAGGTCTTGAGTACATCATTTCTTGGTTGAAAGAAAGTTTTTGAGCTATTTCACAGTTATGAACATTTTTTATTTTTTTATAAATTTCGATTTTGTGCGGGTATGTCTTTGAAAACCCATTGAATTTGTTGAATTTTAACACTTATTCTTGTGTACATCATTTTCCCTGTTTAAAGAAGGTTTTGAGAAATTTTCACAAATTTCGTAAGTTTATTGTTTTTGGATAAATTTCAATTTTGTGTGAATATTCGAGTATAGATCTCGAGAATTTCATTTTCTTGGTGGGAATAAGTTTTGGAGCAATTTTCACAGTTACGGGCATTTTTTTGATCTGTTGATAAATTTCAATTTTATGCAAATATTCGAATATATTTCGTCATAAACCAATTCAATTTGGGGAATTTTAGCATCAAGTCATGAGTATATCATTTTTTGGTTGGAAGAATATTTTGAGAAATTTTCACAAATTACATAAGTTTTTTGAGTTTTTTTTATAATTTTTGATTTTATTCAAATATTCGAGTACAGGTTTGAGTAAATCATTTTCTTGGTTGAAAGAAGTTTTTGAGCTATTTTCACAGTTATGAACATTTTTTGATTTTTTGATAAATTTCGATTTTGCGAGTATGTCTTTGTAAACCTGTTGAATTTGTTGAATTTTAACACTCATTCTTGCGTGTATCATTTTCCCTTTTTGGAGAAGGTTTTGGGAAATTTTCAAAATTTACGTAAGTTTTTTTATTTTTGGATAAATTTCAATTTTGTGCGAATATTCGAGTATAGATCTCGAGAACTTCATTTTCTTGGTTGGAAGAAGTTTTTGAGCAATTTTCACAGTTGCGGATAATTTTTCTTCTGTTGATAAGGTTCAATTTTATGCGAATATTCGAATATAATTCATCCAAGACCAATTCAACTTGGGGAATTTTAGCATCAAGTCATGAGTACATCATTTTCATGGTTGGAAGAATATTTTGAGAAATTTTCACAATTACAAAAGTTTTTTGAGTTTTTGATAATTTTTGATTTTCTGCGAAATTCGAGTATAGGTCTTGAATACATCATTTTCTTGGTTGAAAGAAGTTTTTGAGCTATTTTCACAGTTATTAACATTTTTTGAGTTTTTGATAAATTTCGATTTTGTGCGAGTATGCCTTTGAAAACCAATTGAATTTGTTAAATTTTAACACTTATTCCTGTGTACATCATTTTCCTGTTTGAAGAAGGTTTTGAGAAATTTCACAAATTTCGTAAGTTTTTTTATTTTTGGATAAATTTCAATTTTGTGCGAATATTCGAGTATAGATATCGAAAACTTCATTTTCTTGGTTGGAAGAAGATTTGGAACAATTTTCACAGTTACGGACATTTTTCTGATCTGTTGATAAATTTAATTTCTATGCGAATATTCGAATATATTTCGTCATAAACTAATTCAATTTGGGGAATTTTAGCATCAAGTCATGAGTACATCATTTTCTTGGTGGGAAGAATATTTTGCGAAATTTTCATAAATTACATAATTTTTTGTGTATTTTATAATTTTTGATTTTGTGCGAGTATGTCTTTGTAAACCAATTGAATTTGTTGAATTTTAACACTCAGTCTTGCGTGCATCATTTTCCCTTTTTGAAGAAATTTTTACAAATTACGTAAGTTTTTTTTATTTTTGGATAAATTTCAATTTTGTGCGAATATTCGAGTATAGATCTTGAGAACTTCATTTTCTTGGTTGAAGAAGTTTGGTGCAATTTTCAGATTTATGGACGTTTTTTTCATCTGTTGATAAATTTCAATTTTATGCGAATATTCGAATATATTCATCCTAGACCAATTCAATTTGGGGAATTTTAGCATCAAGTCATGAGTACATAATTTTCTTGGTTGAAAGAATATTTTGAGAAATTTTCACAAATTACCAAAGTTTTTGATAATTTTTGATTTTGTGCGAATATTCGAGTATAGGTCTTGAGTACATCATTTTCTTGGTTTAAAGAAGTTTTTGAGCTATTTGCACAGTTATTACATTTTTTTATTTTTGATAAATTTTGATTTTGTGCGAGTATGTCTTTGTAAACCAATTGAATTTGTTGGACTTTAACACTTATTCTTGTGTACATCATTTTCTCTGTTTGCAGAAGGTTTTGAGATATTTTCACAAATTACGTAAGTTTTTTAATTTTTGGATAAACTTCAATTTTGTGCGAATATCCGAGTATAGATCTCGAGAACCTCATTTTCTTGGTTGGAAGAAGTTTTGGAGCAATTTTCACTTTTACGGACGCTTTTTCAGCTTTTGATAAATCAATTTTATGCTAATATTCGAATATATTCATCCTAGACAAATTCAATTTGGGGAATTTTAGCATCAAGTCATGAGAAACATAATTTTCTTGGTTGGAAGTACATTTTAAGAAATTTTCACAAATTACATAAGGTTTTGAGTTTTGATAATTTTTGATTTGTGCGAATTTTCGAGTATAGGTTTTGAGTATATCATTTTCTTGGTTGAAAGAAGTTTTGAGCTATTTTCAAAGTTATGAACAATTTTTTTGATTTTTGATAAATTTTGATTTTGTGCGAGTATGTCTTTGTAAACCAATTGAATTTGTTGAATTTTAAAACTTATTCTTTTGTACATTATTTTACCTGTTTGAAAAAGATTTTCGGAAATTTTCACAAATTACATAAGTTTTTTGATTTTTGGATAAATTTCAATTTTGAGCGAATATTCGAGTATAGATCTCGAGAACTTCATTTTCTTGGTTGGAAGAAGTTTTGGAGCAATTTCACCGTTACGGACGTTTTTTATCTGTTGATAAATTTCAATTTTATGCGAATATTCGAATATATTTCATCCTAAACCAATTCAATTTGAGGAATTTTAGCATCAAGTCATAGTAAAATCATTTTCTTCGTAGGAAGAATATCTTGAGAAATTTTCACAAATTACATAAGTTTTTTTAGTTTTTTATAATTTTTGATTTTATGCGAATATTCGAGTATAGGTCTTGAGTACATCATTTTCTTGGCTGAAAGAAGTTTTTGAGCTATTTTCACAGTAATGAACATTTTTTGATTTTTTGAAAATTTCGATTTTGTGCGAATATGTCTTTGTAAACCAATTGAATTTGTTGAATTTTAACACTTATTCTTGTGAACATCATTTTCCCTGGTTGAAGAAGGTTTTGAGAAATTTTCACAAATTACGTAATTTTTTTGATTTTTGGATGCATTTCAATTTTGTGCTAATATCGAGTATAGATCTCGAGAACTTCATTTTCTTGGTTGGAAGAAGTTTTGGAGCAATTTTCACAGTTACTGACGTTTTTTCATCAGTTGATAAATTTCAATTTTATGCGAATATTCGAATATATTTCATCCTAGACCAATTCAATATGGGAAATTTTAGCATCAAGTCATGAGTACATCATTTTCTTGGTTGGAAGAATATTTTGAGAAATTTTCAGAAATTACATAAGTTTTTTGAATTATTGATAATTTTTTGTTTTGTGCGAATATTCGAGTATAGGTCTTGAGTACATCATTTTCTTGGTTGAAAGAAGTTTTTGAGCTATTTTCACAGTTATGAACATTTTTTGATTTTTTGATAAATTTCGATTTTGTGCGAGTATGTATTTGTAAACCAATTGAATTTGTTGAATTTTAACACTTATTCTTGTGTACATCATTTTCTATGTTTGAAGAAGGTTTGAGAAATTTTCACAAATTACGTAAGTTTTTTGATTTTTCGTTAAATTTCAATTTTGTGCGAATATTCGAGTATAGATCTCGAAAACTTCATTTTCTAGGTTGGAAGATATTTTGGAGCAATTTTCACAGTTACGGACGTTTTTTCTTCTGTTGATAAGTTTCAATTTTATGCGAATATTCGAATATATTTCATCCAAGACCAATTCAACTTGGGGAATTTAGCATCAAGTCATGAGTACATCATTTTCTTGGTTGGAAGAATATTTTGAGAAATTTTCACAAATTACATAAGTTTTTTGAGTTTTTGATAATTTTTGATTTTGTGCGAATATTCGAGTATAGGTCTTGAGTCCATCATTTTCTTGGTTGACAGAAGTTTTTGAGCTATTTTCACAGTTATGAACATTTTTGACTTTTGATAAATTTCAATTATGTGCGAATATGTCTTGTAAACCAATTGAATTTGTTGAATTTTAACACTTATTCTTGTGTATATCATTTTCCCAGTTTGAAGAAGGTTTTGAGAAATTTTTCACAAATTACGTAAGTTTTTTTATTTTTGGATAAATTTCATTTTTGTGCGCATATTCGAGTATAGATCTTGAGAACTTCGTTTTCTTGGTTGGAAGAAATTTGGGATAATTTTTTTGATTTTTGGATAAATTTAAATTTTATGCGAATATTCGAATATTTTTCATCCAAGACAATTCAATTTGGGAAATTTTTGCATAAAGTCATGAGTACATCATTTTCTTGGTTGGAAGAATATTTTAAGAAATTTTCACAAATTACATAAGTTTTTTGAGTTTTTTATAATTTTTGATTTTTTGTGAATATTCGAGTATAGGGTTTTGAGTAAATCATTTCTTGGTTGAAAGAAGTTTTTGATATATTTTCACAGTTATGAACATTTTTTGATTTTTGATAAATTTCGATTTTGTGCGAGTATGTCTTTGTAAACCAATTGTATTTGTTGAATTTTAACACTCATTCTTGCGTGTATCATTTTCCCTTTTTGGAGAAGGTTTTGGGAAATTTTCACAAATTACATAAGTTTTTTTTATTTTTGGATAAATTTCAATTTTGTGGGCATATTCGAGTATAGATCTCGAGAACTTCATTTTCTTGGTTGGAAGAAGTTTTGGAGCAATTTTCACAGTTGCGGATAATTTTTCTTCTGATGATAAGGTTCAATTTTATGCGAATATTCGAATATATTTCATCCAAGACCAATTCAACTTGGGGAATTTTAACATCAAGTCATGAGTACATCATTTTCTTGGTTGGAAGAATATTTTGAGAAATTTTCACAAATTACATAAGTTTTTTGAGTTTTTGATAATTTTTGATTTTGTGCGAATATTCGAGTATAGGTATTGAATACACCATTTTCTTGGTTGAAAGAAGTTTTGAGCTATTTTCACAGTTATGAACATTTTTTGATTTTTGATAAATTTCGATTTTGTGCGAGTATGGCTTTGAAAACCAATTGAATTTGTTAAATTTGAACACTTTTTCTTGTGTACATCATTTTCCCTGTTTGAAAAGGTTTTGAGAAATTTTCACAAATTTCGTAAGTTTTTTTATTTTTGGATAAATTTCAATTTTTTGCGAATATTCAAGTATAGATCTCGAGAACTTCATTGTCTTGGTTGGAAGAAGTTTGGTGCAATTTTCAGAGTTATGGACGTTTTTTCATCTGTTGATAAATTTCAATTATATGTGAATATTCTAATATATTTCATCCTAGACCAATTCAATTTTGGGAATTTTAGCATCAAGTCGTGAGTACATCATTTTCTTGGTTGGAATAAGATTTTGAGTAATTTTCACAAATTACATAAGTTTTTTGAGTTTTTGATATATTTTGATTTTGTGCTAATATTCGAGGATATGTCTTGAGTACATCATTTTCTTGGTTGAAAGATTTTTTTGAGCTATTTTTCACAGTTATGAACTTTTTTGATTTTTAGATAAATTTTGATTTGTGCGAGTATGTCTTTGTAAACCAATTGAATTGTTGAATTTTAACACTTATTCTTGTGTACATCATTTTCTCTGTTTGAAGAAGGTTTTGAGAAATTTTCACAAATTAGATAAGTTTTTTTTGATTTTTGGATTAACTTCAATTTTGTGCGAATATTATAAATCTCGAGAACTTCAATTTCTTGGTTGAAAGAAGTTTTGGAGGAATTTTCACAGTTACGGACGTTTTTCATCTGTTGATAAATTTCAATTTTATGCGAATATTCGAATATATTCATCCTAGACCAATTCAATTTGGGGAATTTTAGCATCAAGTCATGAGTACATAATTTTCTTGGTTGGAAGAATATTTTGAGAAATTTTCACAAATTTCATAAGTTTTTGATAATTTTTAATTTTGTGCGAATATTCCAGTATAGGTCTTGAGTACAATCATTTTCTTGGTTTAAAGAAGTTTTTGAGCTATTTTCACAGTTATTAACATTTTGATTTTTTGATAAATTTCGATTTTGTTCGAGTATGTCTTTGTAAACCAATTGTATTTGTTGAATTTTAACACTCATTCTTGCGTGTATAATTTTCCCTTTTGGAGAAGGTTTTGGGAAATTTTCACAAATTACATAAGTTTTTTTATTTTTGGATAAATTTTAATTTTGTGCGAATATTCGTGTATAGATCTCGAGAACTTCATTTTCTTGGTTGGAAGAAGTTTTGGAGCAATTTTCACAGTTGCGGATAATTTTTCTTCTGTTGATAAGGTTCAATTTTATGCAAATATTCGAATATATTTCATCCAAGACCAATTCAACTTGGGGAATTTTAACATCAAGTCATGAGTACATCATTTTCTTGGTTGGAAGAATATTTTGAGAAATTTTCACAAATTACATAAGTTTTTTGTGTTTTTGATAATTTTGATTTTGTGCGAATATTCGAGTATAGGTCTTGAATACACCATTTTCTTGGTTGAAAGAAGTTTTTGAGCTATTTCACAGTTATGAACATTTTTTGATTTTTGATAAATTTCGATTTTGTGCGAGTATGGCTTTGAAAACCAATTGAATTTGTTAAATTTTAACACTTTTTCTTGTGTACATCATTTTCCCAGTTTGAAAAGGTTTTGAGAAATTTTCACAAATTTCGTAAGTTTTTTTATTTTTGGATATATTTCAATTTTTTGCGAATATTCGAGTATAGATATCGAGAACTTCATTTTCTTGGTTGGAAGAAGTTTGGTGCAATTTTCAGAGTTATGGACGTTTTTTCATCTGTTGATAAATTTCAATTATATGTGAATATTCTAATATATTTCATCCTAGATCAATTCCAATTTTGGGAATTTTAGCATCAAGTCTTGAGTACATCATTTTCTTGGTTTAAAGAAGTTTTGGAGCTATTTTCACAGTTATTAACATTTTTTTATTTTTTGATAAATTTCGATTTTGTGCGAGTATGTCTTTGTATACCAATTGAATTTGTTGGACTTTAACACTTATTCTTGTGTACATCATTTTCTCTGTTTGAAGAAGGTTTTGAGATATTTTCACAAATTACGTAAGTTTTTTTATTTTTTGATAAACTTCAATTTTATGCGAATATTCGAGTATAGATCTCGAGAACCTCATTTCTTGATTGGAAGAAGTTTTGGAGCAATTTTCACTTTTACGGACACTTTTCATCTTTTGATAAATCAATTTTATGCGAATATTCGAATATATTCATCCTAGACAAATTCAATTTGGGGAATTTTAGCATCAAATCATGAGTATATAATTTTCTTGGTTGGAAGTACATTTTAAGAAATTTTCACAAATTACATAAGGTTTTTGAGTTTTGATAACTTTTGATTTTATGCGAATTTTCGAGTATAGGTTTTGAGTATATCATTTTCTCGCTTGAAAGAAGTTTTTGAGCTATTTTCACAGTTATGAACATTTTTTGATTTTTTGATAAATTTCGATTTTGTGCGAGTATTTCTTTGTAAACAAATTGAATTTGTTGAATTTTTAACACTTATTCTTGTGTACATCATTTTCTATGTTTGAAAAAGGTTTTGAGAAATTTACACAAATTACGTAAGTTTTTTGATTTTTCGTTAAATTTCAATTTTATGTGAATATTCGAGTATAGATCTCGAGAACTTCATTTTCTAGGTTGGAAGATGTTTTGGAGAAATTTTCACAGTTATGGATGTCTGTTCATAAGTTTCAATTTTATGCAAATATTCGAATATATTTCATCCAAGACCAATTCAACTTGGGGAATTTAGCATCAAGTCATGAGTATATCATTTTCTTGGTTGGAAGAATATTTTGAGAAATTTTCACAAATTACATAAGTTTTTTGAGTTTTTCATAATTTTTGATTTTGTGCGAATATTCGAGTATAGGTCTTGAGTCCATCATTTTCTTGGTTGAAAGAAGTTTTTGAGCTATTTTCACAGTTATGAACATTTTTTTATTTTTGATAAATTTCGATTATGTGCGAATATGTCTTTGTAAACCAATTGAATTTGTTGAATTTTAACACTTATTCTTGTGTACATCATTTTCCCACTTTGTGCGAATATTCGAGTATAGATCTTGAGAACTTCGTTTTCTTGGTTGGAAGAAGTTTGGGATAATTTTTTTGATTTTTGGATAAATTTAAATTTTATGCGAATATTCGAATATTTTTCATCCAAGACAATTCAATTTGGGGAATTTTAGCATCAAGTCATGAGTACATCATTTTCTTGGTTGGAAGAATATTTTTAGAAATTTTCACAAATTACATAAGTTTTTTGAGTTTTTTATAATTTTTGATTTTGTGCAAATATTCGAGTATAGGTTTTGAGTATATCATTTCTTGGTTGAAATAAGTTTTTGAGCTATTTTCACAGTTATGAACATTTTTTGATTCTTTGATAAATTTCGATTTTATGCGAGTATGTCTTTGTAAACCAATTGAATTTGTTGAATTTTAACACCCATTCTTGCGTGCATCATTTTCCCTTTTTGAAGAAGGTTTTGAGAAATTTTCACAAATTACGTAAGTTTTTTTTTTATTTTTTGGATAAATTTCAATTTTGTGCGAATATTCGAGTATAGATCTCGAGAACTTCATTTTCTTGGTTGGAAGAAGTTTTGGAGCAATTTTCACAGTTACGGTCATTTTTTCTTCTGTTGATAAGTTTCAATTTTATGCGAATATTCATCCAAGACCAATTCAACTTGGGGAATTTTAGCATCAACTCATGTGTACATCATTTTCTTGGTTGGAAGAATATTTTGAGAAATTTTCACAAATTACATAAGTTTTTTGAGTTTTTGATAATTTTTGATTTTGTGCGAATATTCGAGTATAGGTCTTGTGTACATCATTTTCTTGGTTGAAAGAAGTTTTTGAGCTACTTTCACAGTTATGAACATTTTTTGATTTTTTGATAATTTTCGATTTTGTGCGAGTATGCCTTTGAAAACCAATTGAATTTGTTAAATTTTAACACTTATTCTTGTGTACATCATTTTCCCTGTTTGAAGAAGGTTTTTAGAAATTTTCACAAATTTCGTAAGTTATTTTATTTTTGGATAAATTTCAATTTTGTGAGAATATTTGAGTATAGATATCGAGAACTTCATTTTCTCGGTTGGAAGAAGATTTGGAGCAATTTTCACAGTTACGGACATTTTCTGAGTTGTTGATAAATTTCAATTTCATGCGAATATTCGAATATATTTCGTCATAAACCAATTCAATTTGAGGAATTTTAGCATCAAGTCATGAGCACATATTCTTGGTTAGAAGAATATTTTGAGAAATTTTCACAAATTACATAAGTTTTTGAGTTTTTGATAATTTTTGATTTTGTGCGAATATTCGAGAATAGGTCTTGAGTACGTCATTTTTTGGTTGAAAAAAGTTTTTGAGCTATTTTCACAGCTATGAACATTTTTTGATTTTTTGATAATTTCGATTTTGTGCGAGTAGTATGTCTTTGTAAACCAATTGAATTTGTTGAATTTTAACACTAATTCTTGCGTGCATCATTTCTCTTTTTGAAGAAGGTTTTGAGAAATTTTCACAAATTACGTAAGTTTTTTTTATTTTTGGATAAATTTCAATTTTGTGCGAATATTCGATTATAGATCTCGAGAACTTCATTTTCTTGGTTGGAAGAGGTTTGGTGCAATTTTCAGAGTTATGGACGTTTTTTCATCTGTTGATAAATTTCAATTTTATGTGAATATTCGAATATATTTCATCCTAGACCAATTCAATTTTGGGAATTTTAGCATCAAGTCATGAGTACATCATTTTCTTGGTTGGAAGAATATTTTGAGTAATTTTCACAAATTACATAAGTTTTTTGAGTTTTTGATATATTTTGATTTTGTGCTAATATTCGAGTATATGTCTTGAGTACATCATTTTCTTGGTTGAAAGAAGTTTTTGAGCTATTTTTACAGTTATGAACATTTTTGGATTTTTTGATAAATTTCGATTTTGTGCGAGTATGTCTTTGTAAACCAATTGAATTTGTTCAATTTTAACACTTATTCTTGTGTACACCATTTTCTCTGTTTGAAGAAGGAAATTTTCACAAATTACGTATGTTTTTTTATTTTTGGATAAACTTCAATTTTGTGCGAATATTCCAGTATAGATCTCGAGAACTTCATTTTCTTGGTTGGAAGAAGTTTTGGATCAATTTTCACATTTACGGACGCTTTTTCATCTGTTGATCAATCAATTTTATGCTAATATTCGAATATATTCATCCTAGACTAATTCAATTTGGGGAATTTTAGCATCAAGTCATGAGTACATAATTTTCTTGGTTGGAAGTACATTGTAAGAAATTTTAACAAATTAATAAGTTTTTTGAGTTTTTGATAATTTTTGATTTTGTGCGAATTTTCGAGTATAGGTTTTTAGTATATCATTTTCTTGGTTGAAAGAAGTTTTTGAGCTATTTTCAAAGTTATGAACATTATTTGATTTTTTGATAAATTTTGATTTTGTGCGAGTATGTCTTTGTAAACCAATTGAATTTGTTGAATTTTAACACTTATTCTTTTGTACATTATTTTTCCTGTTTGAAGAAGGTTTTCGGATATTTTCACAAATTACATCAGTATTTTGATTTTTGGATAAATTTCATTTTTGTGCGAATATTCGAGTATAGATCTCGAGAACTTCATTTTCTTGGTTGGAAGAAGTTTTGGAGCAATTTTTATAGTTACAGACTTTTTTATATCTGTTGATAAATTCAATTTTAAGCGAATATTCGATTATATTTCATCCTAAACCAATTCAATTGTAGCATCAAGTCATAGTACATAATTTTCTTGGTTCGAAGAACATTTTGAGAAATTTTCACAAATTACATAATTTTTTTGAGTTTTTGATAATTTTTGATTTTGTGCGAATTTTCGAGTAATAGGTCTTGAGTACATTATTTTCTTGGTTGAAAGAAGTTTTTTAGCTATTTTTACAGTTATGAACATTTTTTGATTTTTTGGTAAATTTCGATTTTGTGCGAGTATGTCTTTGTAATCAAATTGAATTTGTTGAATTTTAACACTTATTCTTGTGTAAATCATTTTCCCTGTTTGAAGTAGGTTATGAGAAATTTTCACAAATTACGTAAGTTATTTGATTTTTGGATAAATTTCAATTTTGTGCGAATATTCGAGTATAGATCTCGAGAACTGCATTTTCTTAGTTAGAAGAATTTTTGGAAAAATTCAATTTTTGGAATTTTAGCATCAAGTCATCTGTGCGAGTATGTCTTGGTTGGAAGAATATTTTGAGAAATTTTCACAAATTACATATGTTTTTGAGTTTTTTCTAATTTTTGATTTTATTCGAATATTCGAGTACAGGTCTTGAGTAAATCATTTTCTTGGTTGAAAGAAGTTTTTGCTATTTTCACAGTTATTAACATTTTTTGATAAATTTCGATTTTATGCGAGTATGTCTTTGTAAACCAATTGAATTTGTTGAATTTTAACACTCATTCTTGCGTACATCATTTTCCCTGATTGAAGAAGGTTTTGACATATTTTCACAAATTACGTAAGTTTTTTGATTTTTGGATAAATTTCAATTTTGTGCGAATATTCGAGTACAGATCACGTGAACTTCATTTTCTTGGTTGGAAGAAGTTTTGGAGCAATTTTCACAGTTACGGATGTTTTTTCATCTGTTGATAAATTTCAATTTTATGTGAATATTCGAATATATTTCATCCTAGACCAATTACTTTTTTGGAATTTTAGCATTAAAACATGAGTAAATCATTTTCTTGGTTGGAAGAATATTTTGAGTAATTTGTAAAATTACATAGGTTTTTTGAGTTTTTGATATATTTTGATTTTGTGCGAATATTCGAGTATAGGTCTCGAGTACATCATTTTCTTGGTTGAAAAAAGTTTTTGAGCTATTTTCACAGTTATGAACTTTTTTTGATTTTTTGATAAATTTTGATTTTGTGCGAGTATGTCTTTGTAAACCAATTGAATTTGTTGAATTTTAACACTCATTCTTGCGTGAGAAATTTTCACAAATTACGTAAGTTTTTTGTTTTGGATAAATTTGAATTTTGTGCGAATATTCGAGTATAGATCTCGAGAACTTCATTTTCTTGGTTGGAAGAAGTTTTTGAGCAATTTTAATAGTTACGGACGTTTTTTCATCTGTTGATAAATTTCAATTTTATGTGAATATTCGAATATATTTCATCCTAGACCAATTCAATTTTGGGAATTTTAGCATCAAGTAATGAGTACGTCAATTTCTTGGTTGGAAGAATATTTTGAGTAATTTTCACAAATTACATAAGTTTTTTGAGTTCTTGATATATTTTGATTTTGTGCGAATATTCGAGTATAGGTCTTGAGTACATCATTTTCTTGGTTGAAAGAAGTTTTTGAGCTAATTTCACAATTATGAACATTTTTTGATTTTTTGATAAATTTTGATTTTGTGGGAGTATGTCTTTGTAAACAAATTGAATTTGTTGAATTTTAAAACTTATTCTTGTGTCATCATTTTCCCTGTTTGAAGAAAGTTTGAGAAATTTTCACAAATTACGTAAGTTTTTTGATTTTTGGACAAATTTCAATTTTTTGCGAATGTTCGAGAATAGATCTCGAGAACTTCATTTTCTTGGTTGGAAGAAGTTTTGGAGCAATTTTCACAGTTACGGACTTTTTTTCATCTATTGATAAATTTCAATTTTATGCGAATATTCGAATATATTCATCCTAGACCAATTCAATTTGGGGAATTTTAGCATCAAGTCATGAGTACATCATTTTCTTGGCTGGAAGAATATGTTCAGAAATTTTCACAAATTACATAAATTGTTTGAGTTTTTATAATTTTTGATTTTATGCGAATATTCGAGTACAGGTCTTGAGTAAATTATTTTCTTGGTAGAAAGAAGTTTTGAGCTATTTGCACACTTAAGAACATTTTTGATTTTTTTGATAAATTTTGATTTTGTGCGAGTATGTCTTTATAAACTAATTGAATTTGTTGAATTTTAACACTCATTCTTGCGTACATCATGTTTCCTATTTTGAGAAGGTTTTGAGAAATTTTCACAAATTACGTAAGTTTTTTGATTTTTGGATAAATTTCAATTTTGTGCGAATATTAGTGTATAAATCTCGAGAACTTCATTTTCCTGGTTGGAAGAAGTTTTGGAGCAATTTTCACAGTTACGGACGTTTTTTCATATGTTGATAAATTTCAATTTTATGTGAATATTCAAATATATTTCATCCTAGACCAATTCAATTTGGGGAATTTTAGCATCAAGTCATGAGTACATCATTTTCTTTGTTGGAAGAATCTTTTGAGTAAGTTTCACAAATTACCTAAGTTTTTTGAGTTTTTCATATATTTTGATTTTGTGCGAATATTCGAGTATAGGTCTTGAGTACATCATTTTCTTGGTTAATAGAAGTTTGGAGCTATTTTCACAGTTATGAACATTTTTTGATTTTTTGATAAATTTCGATTTTGTGCGAGTATGTCTTTGTAAACCAATTGAATTTGTTGAATTTTAACACTCATTCTTGTGTACATCATTTTCACTGTTTGAAGAAGGTTTTGAGAAATTTTTACAAAGCCTAAAATCCATTAGAAATCAATTCACCCCTTCAATTCTAGCTTTCTAATTTTCATTCTTTCCTTAAACAATTATATCAATAATTCACTTAATCATAATCAAATGAATACAACAAATAAAACTCACCTCCACACGCACGAAGAGGACAAGAAGTTAAGGTGTTCAATTAATTCAAGGTTTAGACACGATTTGAGTTGAAATCAGCAAGAAACGAAATTTCATGTCTTTCATTTTCTTTGGCTCGATTTACCCAAGTCTGAAGGAAGCTTTGGGTGGATGACACATATACAAGCTTATGTTTATCTTTTATCTATATAACAGAGTTAAATTAAAAAAGCTAAAGCAATCCCACCAAGCTATAAACATACGTCTCACTCATGTACATATCACTAATATTATGCAAATGCCATTCTATTTAGTGAAAATTATGAAAGTACCACTCCAATTTTGAAAAATATATCATGTTCTGATCCGACTGTTAATTGACTTTTATATTATCAATTTCACTTCGAATTAATTAACTTTCCATTAATTGTTAGTTAATTCCCAAATTATGCTTACTTAACGTAGATCGAATTTTGGGGTATCACAATCAAAATCCTCCGTTCAGATCTAGGAGGTAAATAATTAAACCAATAGTTTCATGACTATCTAAAGGAGTGCGGGATAGTCCCGCAACTCACACCTCCGTATGCTCCACAATGGAATGGTGTATCTGAAAGGAGGAATCGAACTTTGTTGGACATGGTTCAATCTATGATGATTCATGCAGATCTTCCGATTTTCTTTTGGGGACATGCTTTAGAAACAACAATGTTTATACTGAACCGTGTGCCATCTAAATCGGTTGAAAAGACACCATATGAGATATGGACTAGGAAACGTCCTAGTATGTCTTTTATGAAGATTTGGGGTTGAGGCTTATGTGAGACGTCACGCCTCCAACAAACTTGGACCCAAATCTGATAAGTGTTTATTTGTGGGGTATCCTAAGGAAACAAAATGATACTATTTCTATTATCCCACCGAGAACAAAGTGGTTGTTGCTCGGACATGTGTCTTTCTTGAAAGATAATTATTTCTAGAAGAACCAGTGGGAGACAAATAGAACTTAATGAAGTACAACCACAACAAATCATTGAGCATGATATTGAGATGGAAACATAGCAGTCACCACAAGTTGTTGTGGAATGTGAACCACAAGTTGTTGTGGACGTAATGTCTGCTCAAGAGACACAAGCCCAACGTAGGTCTGTAAGAGTACACCGGGAGCCAAAGAGATATGGATTTCTTACGACTCAACAAGGTGACTTACTACTCATTGATGAGAATGAGCCTTCATCCTATCAAGAAGCTACAATGAGCCCTGATTCTGAGAAATGGCTAGAGGCCAAAAAATCTGAGATGGAATCCATGTATGTAAACCAAGTATGGACTTTGGTTGACCCACCTGAAGGGTTAAGACCCATAGGGTGCAAATGGATTTTCAAGAAGAAGACTGACATGGATGGTAACATACAAACCTATAAATGACGATTGATTGCTAAATGTTTCAAACAAATTCGTGGTATTGACATGATGAAACTTTTTGCCAGTTTCCATGGTTAAATTCATTAGGATCTTACTTGCAATAGCTGCATTTTATGATTATGAAATCTGGCAGATGGATGTCAAAACTGCTTTCCTTAATGGAAACTTACTTGATGTGTACATGACACAACCCGAGGGTTTTGTCGATCCAAAGGATGCTGGAAAGATATGCAAGCTACAACGATCCATTTATGGATTGAAGCAAGCTTCTCAGAGTTGGAATCTTCGTTTCGATGATGTGATCAAAAAGTTTGGTTTCATCAAGAACGTAAATGAACCTTGTGTCTACAAGAAGGTCAGTGGGAGCATAATTATCTTCCTAGTGTTGTATGTAGATGACATACTTCTCATTGGGAATGATATCCCTGCCTTGCAATCTGTAAAGATTGGCAAGGGAATTGCTTTTCTATGAAAGACTTGTGTGAAGCCACCTATGTGTTAGGTATAAAGATCTATAGAGATAGATCAAGAAAAATACTTGGCCTAAGTCAAAGTACATACATAGGTAAAGTGCTAAAACGGTTTAGCATGCAAGAATCAAAGAAATGATTCGTGCATATGACACATGAGATACATCTCTCGAAGGACCAGTGTCGTTCAACACAAGATGAGAGACAACCCATGAGTAAGAATCCATATGCGTCAGCTATTGGATCTATCATGTATGCCATGATATGTACTCGTCCCAATGTTTCGTATGTTCTGGATCGCTGTCAAGAATATCCTGAAGTACTTGAGAAGAACTAAGGATGCATTCTTGATTTAAGGATGATTTCTGAGCGCATTCAGGATATGTGTTGCCTAAATGGCGGTGCTGTGAGCTGGAAGAGTTCAAAGCAAGAGACATGAGCCGATTCTACAACTGAAGCTGAGTATATTGCTTCCTCAGATGCAGCAAAAGAAGCCGTTTAGATCAAGAAGTTCATTTCTGAGCTTGGGGTTATGCCTAGCATTCTAGATCGATTGAACTCTATTGTGACAACAATGGAGCCATCACATTGGCTAAGGAACCCAGATCTCACCAGCGATGCAAAAACATACTTAGGCGTTTCATTTTCATTCGAGAAATCGTTGAAGAGGAGATGTAAAAATATGCAAAGTACCAACTGATGATAATGTATCTGACCTGATGACGAAATCGTCACAGCAGAAGCATGATCATAACTCTTGATCTTTAGGCATTAAGTACATGTCTGATTGGTCTTATTGCAAGTGAGAGATTTGTTGGGATATGCCCTAAGACAACTCATTAGATTATTGATTTGGCATACAATGTAATATGATTTTATTATCTGTGTAATATGAATATATATATATATATTAATGTCCTTAGAATAAAATTTATTATTCTTAAAGATTGTCCCTGGTCAAGTATTATCATGAATTAGGACAATGATAATGCATTGAGAGTAGTATGTATTTGATTGACGAATTTGTTCATGGATATGAGATATCGAATCAACACATAGGTACATGTTATAGAACTATGTACTGGATAGACCCACCATGAGAATGCTACATGGATTGTTACATGAATGTCATAAGCAATGCTCATAGTGATAATAGTGTATGTAATCCTTACGACATGACATCACCAGAGATCCCAACATAAGGAATTGTGTATCTTGATATTGTCAAACGTTACCTGTAACAGGGTAATCTATAAAGACAATCATTGGATACACTACGAATTATGTAGAGGTATGTTAAGTGATCAAGATATGATTTGTCCCTCCTATATAACAGGAGAAGTGTTTGGGCCCTTGATCAAGTGAGACTAAAATGCATGCATGCTCGAATGAGTCAATATGTGATATCGAGCTTATTCGTTTATTCTAGTCTACTTGGTGATCAAGAAATATAAAATTGAACTATATGAGTATGACTTATTCCATGACTCGTGTTTAATCTAAACACATAGGACAAATGTTTTAAGTTACATGGTGAATATTATCACATGCCATATGTAATGTCGAGTTGATGACATTCTTGTAACTTGGGTAGCCTTGATGTGTTGCTAGATACCGCTCATTGCTTGTGACATAAAATTAGATTTTATGTCACTGCCAACATTGCAAGATCCTAAACTTCAACTGGATCTCTAGCTGCCAAGAGAACTCAAACTGGCCTAGCTCGACATGTATCGAACCTCGAGGAGAGCAAAGCGGATCCGGGAATGGCGCCAGGCGAGGTCGCCGCTATGCCCCTTAATGAATTGAATGGTCCTTCGTTTGATTCCGACGGCCGGCATAGATCTCATGAGACCCGCCCACTATTACTA
This sequence comes from Haberlea rhodopensis, assembly GCA_907163345.1. Classification (NCBI taxonomy): domain Eukaryota; kingdom Viridiplantae; phylum Streptophyta; class Magnoliopsida; order Lamiales; family Gesneriaceae; genus Haberlea; species Haberlea rhodopensis. The sequence continues at coordinate 9,820,259 of CAJQUN010000016.1, read as the reverse complement.
CGAAAAGAGCCCTGCCCTTCTTACCTTAAAAGAGTGCTTAGTCCGGTTTAACTCCCGATTGCTTCCCAGAGGGAGTAGGAAAAGTACCGGATCTCTTCTACTTCTAATATGCTAAAATGCTTTCTTTAATTACCTACGCTCTGCAAAGAAAAGGTAATAACGAGACTCCCTGATAATAGTAAGTAACCATCGTGAATGAAATCTCAAGTCGGCACGACCAAAATCCTTTTTATCTGGCATTAACTTGGAACCGCGTGCATCTAAAGCACCTTTTACAGGTCGCACAAAAGATTAAATCGATAAAGGGAGTTAAGTTCATTGGATGAATTAAGTTGATTAGGAAGAGTCCTAATCATAAACAAATGGGTCGTTTATATATGTATAAAGATATGTATAAAGATATATATATATATATATATATATATATATATATAATTGAGATATATGTATATACAGATATAGAGTTATGGGTTAAGGGTTTTGAGAAAGCCCATAATCTTTGTAATAGCCGCCTCTGATATCTATATATATACATTTGCTGGTTTAGGTTAAAGAGATAATCAGACGTTAATAGTGATTAACGCAAAACCTAAACACTGAAAAGCAAGCGACGGACATGCCTTGTTTAGAACAAGCACCCGTCACCCTTCGTCCCTTTCCTTGGTTGATTTATCAATTCTAGCAACTTGATAAATTCAACATCCTTTGTCGATTCATTTGTGTGGATACCGTAGAGGCAAAACTTTGAAGTTTTGTTATATGACTCGTGGAGCTCGTGGACGTTCTTCTGCATCAAACACTCTTCAATGTATAACTCTAATCACCCGATATGATTACTTCGTATAGGTCCATGGTTGGAATCCAAAATTTTATTTATTTCCGCTGCGTTCATGCTCGTCGGATTCCTAACAGTATCTATATTGAATGTTAATTCAATATCACTCAAGCAATACTTCCAACAACGTCATCATTTACCTACTAAATTCGTCATGCATCATATCATGACCAATCACAATTACTGAACTCTATACCACTCAAGTCATCCCATTTTATTCTATGTTCATTGAGTTATCAATTAACCCGATTGAGTAGTACATCTTACTAAAGTTCATTTTAATGTGTAGTATTTTCATTGGAATGTAGAAATCATCATGAAAATCTACCATAAATATTACACTGTCAAAATCCCAACACTTTAACAAATTTAAATATATATATTAACGAGCCGCGATTGATCACCAGTCATCTCGCGATTGATCGCGAGAACTCACTGCCAAACTTCACTCTTCCGTGATCGATCGTTGAGCCCCGCGATCGATCAATCGCTTCGGGCGATCGATCGCCCCAACTGTTCATCGCTTCCAAAATTCAGTGTTACATCGTGATCAATCGGCACTATAGACGCGATCGTCGCGACCTGCTATTTTTTGAATTTTTTTTGCTTCCATTGTGTTTTTCAAACCCAAACTTAAAAGTAACACCCCAACACCCACAATACTTCAAGGACACCAATAAAACATATAAAAACACTAAAAACATCAATATAACAAATTCTTCAAAAAATCTCCAACTTTAAACCCAACTCAAATCATACCCAACAAATACTATCAAAACCAAGGTAAAAGAGAGGGGAAGGAGATTACACAACTATTTGCTCGAAAAACCAACAAGAATCGAGCCACCAATGATTTCTTCTTCAAGAGAAATGGGGAAAGGGAGAGGGAAATGGGGGGAGAAGGAGGGAGAGAGAGGCGATGAGAGAGAAGCAGAATAAATGAACACCGAGTCCACTTGCTATATATAGTACCAAGGATCCAGAAACCCGAGTTTCAAATACTCGCACCAAAACTCTAAAATAACAACAATGTTCGATAACTTAACTCTCATCCACTCAATTATATTTCGAATCTCAAACCACAGTTCCCCAGACTCCAACCCTTCCAACAACGGATAATAATCCCCTAAAATCTCAATTCAGTAATTATCATCATTACCAAAATTAATTCTTCAATTCAACAATTATGATTTAAACATAATAATTAGTCTCATCCGATTTACTTCAAAACCGAGTCCGAATACAAAATAGCACTCATTCATAATTACCTCTTAATTATCACATTATCTTGATTTAATTAAGGTAATTAAGTTCCATGCATCACATTTGTATTGTATAATCCATATATTATTTGGTCAAGAAAAATATATGCAAAGTAAATATATATTAGTGAATGTGAAAATTTTATAATCATGTACTCAGTATTGGTATTTTTTTCATTTCTCTTCATTTGATGTTTGACAAAGCTTTGTACTGCTTCTATGATTTTTGATTGTGCATTAATTTTCTATTTTTCATCAAGATATAGAATTTGAACTTTGTAACTTAGTAGTTTTTTTTGTTTTTTTTGCCTTGGAAGATCTTTGTTCTTCCTCATGCTTCTACTCAATTCTTGAATTGACATTGTTTCTATCTTAGAATGATGTTTTATGATATTTTTAAAATTTTGAATTAATCTTTGACAGAATTGTGGGTTTTTGGAGCTGGTGATGATAAAATGTTCCAAGTGTTAATCAAAGGGGATTATATATATTGATACGGCTGCAGAAAACATTTTGTTGTATCTATTTTTAAAAAAATTATGATATGATGCGCAAAGTATTACACATATCCAATATAAATATTTCTTTATTACGTTACACACGCAATGTGTGTTCATCGTCCGCTAATAATATATAAAGTGGCGTAGAAATTAAGAAACTCTATAGTTTCTTCAAGTTTTGGCAAGTCTTGAATGATACCCTATTTGTTTTCAAGACATGATTGAAAAACGGGTTACTGTGTAAAATAGTAAATTGTTTTAAAGTGAATTAATAAGTATGTGGAATAAAATAATAGAAAATGTGACAAAACTATAATTACTTTATGAATAAACAATATATACCTAATTTTATCTTTTAAATCCACAAATTTAATCAATAAATTATATAAAAATAAATAAATTTATTATTAGGTATCTAGCAAGATCGGTTGCAGAATAAGAAAACCGCCCAAATACAAACCAACTTTTAATGGGTGGGATTTAATATATGGTCTAGTTTGAGTTTTTAAATATAATAAACCTTTTTTTTAAAAAAAATAGAAAAAAATGGTCTAGTTTGCTAATTCTGATTGGATTTTTTGACTTTCGAATTTCGGTTGACTGTTCGCCAGCTTAATATATTTATAGTTATGGATCATACTTGTTTAGTGTTTTTTCTATGGGCGCGTCAGGCACAATCACGTGCCAAAATGTTAAATTCTAACTTCTAAATCAAACGTTGTGAGTCTCGATTCGATTGTTAATTATGATATTCTCGATGGTTAAATTGATGGCCAAAGACTTGGTAAAATCCTTAATCACTCATTTGGCCAGTTAACTTTTCTTGATTTTTTTTTTTAAATTAACTTTTCTTGATTTTATGCTTCAAATCTTGGGCTGGTTTTCTGTGATACCCTGAAATTAATTATATGCAATTTGGGCATTAATTATGTTTATATGATGAATTATGTTGATAATTGATTTATGTGATGGGTAATGAAGTGTTAACATGATTTATTGTTTTGGATTGTCAGGAAGATATGGAGTTAGAGGAAGTTTGTTGCATTTTTGTAAAATGCTTTTAAAATATCATGTTGGGGTATTTTATACATCATGTTAATTAATAGGTACAAGTTTAATTGAATTAACCCATATACCCCCCACTATACCTTTTTTCTTCACTTTACCAATCACTCTTAAAATCCCCAAATCATTTCCACAACCCTAACCTCACCCCATTTTTCGAAACTCTTCAAAGGAGGAAGAAGGAAGCTCCACAAAACTTTTGTTTGTGTGATCTTTGTTAAGATTTGGAGTCTTGAAGAGGTATGGAACCCTTCCTAAAGTTTTTATGATGTTTGGTTATGAAATGGGGTGATTTTGAAGTGATTTATGTGGGTTTGTTTTGGGTATGTGTTGTATATTGTTGGGGTATGATTTTTGAAGTGTTTTATGTGGGTTTTAGTGAGTTTTGATGATGTTGATGTTGTAGGAAAGTTTGGGTTTGAAAGGTATGAGTTGGAGCTTGGAAAGATGCTCAAAAATGGTGAAAATCGCGCACCAGCAGGTGGCGATCGATCGCCATAAATGAGGCGATCAATCGCCGAAGGCCAGTAGCAAAAATCGCTACAGGCGATCGATCGCCATATTTTAAGCGATCGATCGCCGCAAGGCAAAAAGTGAGGCGATCGATCGCCTCAAGTAGCGATCGATCGCCACTGATTAAAACATGGAAAATGATGATTTTTATTAAATTTTTGGTATTTGGCTATTTGGTTTAAGAACAAATCTAGCACTTTGTTCTTAAACTATCCCTTCCCGATTTGATCGTGTGGATACCGTTGAGGCAAAACTTGATAAGTTTTGCTAGTGACTCGAATGAGGCGTTGGACGTGGTGCTGCTTCGTGGAATCTGCTCAAACACGCTACAAGGGTGAGACTTTTGTTATCCTTTATCCGATATGAACCCCTATGTATAGATCCGGTGTCTTGTAATCCATAAAAAATTTATATTCCGCTGCGTACCTTGCTTTACAATGGTATCAGAGCCGTGTACAAGGCTCATATCGGATTTATGTGGTTAAATTGTTTTAATCATATTAGGATTAATATTGCATACTATTAAAACTGTATAATTCATATATGATATGAAATAAATCAGTTTGTGAAAATCATCGTAAAATTGTATTTGATATAATTGGCGAATAATTGTATAAGATACACGAATGCGCAAAAATCGAAAAGTAGCTCAAAGGTTCGGCCACTCCAAACCACAACTCTCGGCCGCCGCTCAAGAGCTAGGGTTCGGACCCTTGGCTTGAGCATGGACCGAGACGTCGCACTATCTAGGGTTTTGAACTCTATTGGATGGATAAAGTATTGAGGAGGTGCAAGTTGGTTCAATCATGGTCCACAGAATTATGAGGGTCGACGGCTACACCACATGAGGGCTAGGGTTTTCGAACCCTTGGCTCGAGATGGTTGAGCCGCCACCGTCATGAACCGTGCATGGCTTGATCATAACTCGTGGCTAACAAATTCCAATGTTTCGATCAAGTTGGCTCGGTGGAAACACAAGGAAGGAGCAAGGCGGCTAGGGTTGGCTCGCTCATGGTTGCTAATGGTTCGAACCATGATGGTTCGTAATTTAATCGCTTAAGTTCGTGGCATGTGATGTCCCGAGCGTACGATAATTTTCAAAATTTTATTTTACAGTTTTAATTAGAATTAAATTTTAAAATGTTTAGAATTTAATTAATTAAATGTTAAAGAATGTTTTATGTGTTTTTTGAGCATGGTGCATGGTTATAGCCCTTTGACCTATTAGATAGGATTTGTGAATGTTTGTAATTTATAATACGACCTCCGTGTCGTGCCTTCTCTATTTTATTCTAAATGTTATCCCTCCCCTATGTTCCCCTCGAATGTGAATCGAGGAATTCTATATCTTGTAAATAGTATAGTTTATTTGTTGATGGTGATCAATGAAGATGGAGCATCGTGCCGGGATGAGGAGGCCATTCACAAATTGGAGCCAAAGGAAGGTGCTTGTGAAGTTACCTTAGGTTGACTCTTAGGATTTTCTCATTGGCTTGAGAAAGTCGCTAGTAGGGGCTATAACCATGTCACGTTTAATTATGTATGTTGATGCATGATTTATCTTATGTTTTAGATTGATAATTGTATTACACATATATGTAGATATGTATACACCTATATGTAGTGGACATATTTTAAATTATCAAACTAATCATGAGATCAATAAATCCCTCTAAAATATTAAGTTTTAGATGCCTTCCAAAATTAAAAGTACTCGTCAAAACTTCGATTGTACATATGTGGGTTTGCCAAAGCAAAGCACCGTGGCAATCTTAGTAAGGCGCGAAAGGATAAAAGTGATATCCGTTATACTTTAAATTGGGTACGACTTAACTAGGTTATCTCAATAGGATTGGGAACCTAGAGGATGGGTTGGATAATAATTCATTTGATGAATTGAACAAAGCGTTGTTCGTCCAACTATCCAAGAATTACATGTGATGTAATTGACAAAGTATTGTCTACCTAAATAACCGAGTCTTGGGCGATTAGCCAAAGCTAACTCAAGATTAGGCGAAATATGGATCTTGGCCCACTAAATGTTTTGGGGGTTGATTTTTTTAAAACAAAATAGTGGGAGTATCATTTAATATAAGACCATGTTAAATGATTAAATCATAAACTTATTTTGCATATTTATATTGTAGATATCCATGGCAACTATCAATACAACAAGCACATTATCACTGCGATCGGTCCTTGAGAATGACAAATTAAATGGGACAAATTTCCTAGACTGGCATAGGAACTTGAGGATAGTCCTCAAACAAGAAAAGAAACAATATGTCCTAGAGGAACCCTTACCTGCTGAGGAACCTCCCCTAAAGGCTACTAGAGCCGATAAAGATGCTTACAAGAAGCATCAAAGTGACGCACTTGATGTTGGGTGCCTTATGCTTGCCACCATGAACTCTGAGCTTCAGAAGCAACATGATGAAATGGAGGCGTTTGATATGATCGAGCACCTTAAGCAACTGTACCAACAACAAGCAAGACAAGAGAGGTATGACGTCTCTAAGGCGTTATTCCAGTGTGGAATGGTGGAAGGAAGTCTGGTTGGAACTCATGTACTCAAGATGATTGGGTATATTGAGAATCTGGAGAAGCTGGGTTTTCCTTTGGACCAAGAGTTGGCCACTGACGTGATCTTGCAATCGTTGTCTGAAAGCTTCAGTCAATTTGTCTTACATTATAATATGATTGAAACTGAAAAGACTCTACCACAGTTACTTGGCATGCTTAGAACTTTTGAAGCAAATAGCAAGAAGTCTAAACCTACAAATGTTCTTATTGTGAATAAGAGCAAAGGAAAGACTAAAGCTAAGAGCTTCAAGAAGAACAAGAAGGTCTTTGTTAAATCTAAGCCAAAGTCTTCTGCACTGAAACCAAAGGGAGGGATAGCAAAGGAAGGAAACTGTTTCCATTGCGGTGAGACCGGTCATTGGAAAAGAAACTGCAAAGTATATCTGGAGGATCTAAAGAAAGTAAGTGTGACTTCCACTTCAGACATTTTTGTTATAGAAGTCAATTTATCTACTTCATCATCATGGGTATTAGATACTGGATGTGGATCTCACATTTGTGTAAATGTGCAGGACCTCAAAAAGAGTAGATTGTTGGCGAAAGGCGAAGTTGATCTCCGAGTTGGAAATGGAGCAAGAGTTGCTGCATTAGCTATAGGAGATTATCATTTATCTTTGCCTTCGGTTTATCGTTGATTTTAAAAGATTGTTATTTTGTGCCTTCAATTACCAAAAACATTATTTCTATTTCTTGTTTGGACAAGTATGGATTCTCATTTATTATAAAGGACAACTGTTGTTCCATTTATTTAAATGATATGTTTTATGCTAGTGCACAAATGGTGAATGGTCTTTATTTACTAAATCTTGATATGCCTATCTATAACATAAATACTAAAAGGATTAAAAATAATGATTGTAATCCGACTTATCTCTGGCATTGTCGCTTGGGCCACATAAACGAGAACCACATATCTAAACTTCATAAGGATGGAGTATTAGATTCTTTTGATTTTGAATCATATGAAACATGCGAATCTTGTTTAATGGGCAAGATGACTAAAGCCCCTTTCAAGGGACATGTTGAAAGGGCAAATGTTTTATTGGCACTAATACACAGTGATGTATGTGGACCAATAAGTACACAAGCTAGAGGTGGTTTTCAATACTTCGTTACATTTACTGATGACCTCAGTAGATATGGGTATGTGTACCTAATGAAGCATAAGCATGAAACCTTTGAAAAGTTCAAAGATTTCAAGAATGAAGTACAAAACCAACTTGGCAAAAGTATCAAAATCATTCGATCAGATCGAGGAGGTGAATACTTAAGCCAAGAGTTTCATGACTATCTAAAGGAGTGTGGGATAGTCCCACAACTCACTCCTCCGTATACTCCACAATGGAATGGTGTATCCGAGAGGAGAAATCGAACTTTGTTGACATGGTTCGATCAATGATGAGTCATGCAGATCTTCCGATATCGTTTTGGGGACACGCTCTAGAAACAACGATTTTCTTACTGAGTCCTGTTCCATCTAAATCAGTGGAAAAGACACCATATGAGATATGGACTGGGAAGCGTCCTAGTATGTCTTTTATGAAGATTTGGGGTTGTGAGGCTTACGTTAAACGTCCTGCCACTAACAAACTTGGACCCAAATCTGATAAGTGTTTATTTGTGGGGTATCCTAAGGAAACTAAAGGATACTATTTCTACTATCCCACCGAGAATAAAGTAGTTGTTGCTCGGACTGGTGTATTTCTTGAAAGAGAATTTATTTCTAGAAAAACCAGTGGGATACAAATAGTACTTAGTGAAGTTCAACCACAAGAAAACATTGAACCTGAGATTGAGATGGAAACAGAGCAGGCACCGCAAGCTGTTGTGGAAGAAGTACCTGCTCAAGAGACACAAGCCCAACGTAGGTCTGTAAGAGAACACCGGGAGCCACAGAGATATGGATTTCTTGTGACTCAACAAGGTGACTTACTACTTATTGATGAGGATGAGCCGTCATCTTATCAACAAGCTATAATGGGCACTGATTTTGAGAAATGGCAAGAGGCCATGCAATCTGAGATGGAATCCATGTATGCAAACCAAGTATGGACTTTGGTTGATCCACCTGAAGGGGTACGACCCATAGGGTGCAAATGGATTTTCAAGAAAAAGACCGATATGGATGGTAATGTACAAACCTATAAAGGTCGACTGGTTGCAAAAGGATTCAAACAAATTCATGGTATTGACTATGATGAAACCTTTTCACCAGTGGCCATGGTTAAATCCATAAGGATCTTACTTGCAATAGCTGCATTTCATGATTATGAAATCTGGCAGATGGATGTCAAAACAACTTTCCTTAATGGAAATCTGCTTGAGGATGTGTACATGACACAGCCCGAGGGTTTTGTCGGTCCAAAGGATGCTGGAAAGATATGCAAGCTACAACGATCCATTTATGGATTGAAGCAATCTTCTCAGAGTTGGAATCTTCATTTTGATGATGCAATCAAAGAGTTTGGTTCTATAAAAAACGTAGATGAACCTTGTGTCTACAAGAAGGTCAGTGTGAGCATAATCATCTTCCTAGTGTTGTATGTAGATGACATACTTCTCATTGGAAATGATATCCTGCATTACAATCTGTAAAGATTTGGCTAGGGAACTGCTTTTCGATGAAAGACTTGGGATAAGCCACCTATGTATTAGGAATCAAGATCTATAGAGATTGATCGAGAAGGCTTCTTGGCCTAAGTCAAAGTACATACATAGACAAAGTGCTAAAACGGTTTAGCATGCAAGAATTGATGATAGGATTCTTGCCTATGACACATGGTATTTATCTCTCGAAGGAACAATGTCCTTCAACACCAGATGAGAGACAACACATGAGTAAGATTCCATATGCGTCAGCTATTGGATCTATCATGTATGCCATGATATGTACTCATCCCGATGTATCGTATACTTTGAGCATGATGAGCAGATATCAAGTTGATCCAGGTGAAGGTCACTGGATTGCTGTCAAGAATATCCTGAAGTACTTGAGAAGAACTAAGGATACATTCTTGATTTATGGAGGTGAGGAAGAGCTCAATGTAATGGGTTACACTGATGCAAGCTTCCAAACCGACAAAGATGATTATCGATCGCAATCTGGATATGTGTATTGCCTAAATGGAGGTGCTGTGAGCTGGAAGAGTTCAAAGCAAGAGACAGTAGCCGATTCTACAACAGAAGCTGAGTATATTGCTGCCTCAGATGCAGCAAAGGAAGCTGTTTGGATTAGGAAGTTCATTTCTGAACTTGGAGTGGTGCCTAGCATTAAAGATCCGATAGAACTCTATTGTGACAACAATGGAGCGATCGCATTGGCTAAGGAACCTAGATCTCAGCAAAGATCCAAGCACATACTTCGGCGCTTTCATTTCATTCGAGAAATCGTTGAAAGGGGAGATGTTAAAATATGCAAAGTACCAACAGATGATAACGTATCTGACCCATTGACGAAGCCACTGTCACAGCAGAAGCATGATCGTCATACTAGATCTCTAGGCATTAGATATATGTCTGAGTGGTCTTAGTGCAAGTGGGAGATTTGTTGGGATATGCCCTAAGACATGTCATTGGATGATTGTTTTGACATACAATGTTTATACATTTGTACGTTTTATTTCATACATCGAATGCTAAATCATGAACGTCATGAATGCTCCATAAGTCATTTTAACTCACATAGCCATGTAATTTCACGTAATTCACGTAAGTTCATCAAATCGTATATCAAATAATATAAATACCTGTCGTATGTTACCGATCGCAACATACCTATTTCTTTCTTTTCTAAAGAGTGAATGTCGTCCTTGTAGCTCGTGGAGCTCTAGTGTCATACGTTAATCTATCAAATTCATACAACACCATTTCATTACTTCTTTATCACTTAAGGTACCTCAACATACATATAAGCTATTCTTTTACTTGGCGTCTAATCAGATCTTAACTATGTAAGATAGAAGTATTTTGAGTCTCGTATACTAATTGTTACCATTTCTTCAGTTCTAGAGTTATTAAGATGTTTATCGGCATTAAAATCCTAATAACACATTTTATTTCATTCATTGATTCAAGAAGCTAAAGTACATACCAAAACAAGAATTCAATAACTCTATGGACCATAAACACAATAGCGACAGTAACTTAAGGTCCAAAACATCATGAGGGATCGAACCAGTCAACAATGGCATTGCATTTACATGTTATTCCCTTAGGCATGACTTATCAAGTTAAAACATGATTTAAATGGGCTAAATTGATCAAGGAAAAGAACTAAGAATTTTTCACCTCAAACACGGTAAATTCGATCGGTCACCCCTCAAGCAGCTCAAAGAGTCGAACAAGGTGAGATTAAAAGTCATGAAATTCTGCTAAACTTGATTAACTCAATCTAAAACACAATTTCAATCAGTTAAGAGTTGACTAACCCAGAATTTCGAACATACTCCCTCAATACTTGAAAATCAATTGGCATTTCCTAACATGCATGTACATCAACCGCTAATCCTTAAACATGCAAACACTGAAGATGCACATGCACCTATATAGCAGCAAATTTCAAACAAAAAGGTGCTCCAAACCATAACCAAATCCATACCGTAATTCATCCAATACTGTTAAACTAACATGAAATGCAAAAACTAACATTAACACCCAAAGTGATGGCCAAATTCGAATTAAAAACTGAATGTGGAGTACCCTACTCTTCACGCCAAAATAAGAAAGCATTTGGGCATTTTTCGGCGATCCACGGTGGATGCAGGGCGGCGACCAGGGGTAATGTCGGTCATGGCAACGGGGTATACACAATCGAAACAATAAACGATGAAAACGAAGAAATCGAACAAACCTAAACTAACGAGCTCACCGTTTTCTGGAAAATTCCGACCGAATCAGCAACGGAAACCTCCAATTCTTGGTATGGAAATGTGCGCCGTTGAGTGAGGAAGGTGGTGGTGGGTCGACCTAGGCGAATGGTGGTCCGACGGTGGCGTGCGCACGGCTTGAGCGGAGAAGGGTCGGACACGAGCGAAGGGTGCAGGGAAATGAGAAAGCCTCGGGTAAGATGTGTCTGCGTTTTCACGTTTTTGTGCATGAAAAAGAGCTGAAATGCATTTTAATATATGTATTTACAGTCTAGTTGTGATGCCCCGAAATTAATTAATGGCAATCTGGACATTAATTATGTTATATGATGATTATTGCGATAATTTAGTTATGTGTGGAAAATGAAGAATTAACATGATTTAAGGATGTTGATTTAATTATGAGGATGGTATGGATTTATCAATTATTTCCATGCATTATTCATATGCCATTAACTCATGATGTTAAGTAACGATGTACATGCTCACGATGGGTTGTTCCTGTAGGTACACTTTTGGACCAAGACTAAGGGTCGGGTTGAGGCAGTGAGCTAAAGGAGCATAAAAGAAGATAGATTACAGGATTCCTTTTTGGGATAGTTTCTACTCTAGGAGTAGTATAATTCTATCGATGCACTTCATTTTGGGGATGTAATCAATTTAACTTTTGAAAAATTTATTCTTGGCATGTAAACTGATTAGCTCAAACCTACAACCGGAACTCGAAGATGTCATTAATACATGTTTAGTACATCATACGTTATTGATATGATATAAAGGTAGGAAGACCCTACACTAGTAATGTACGGTGTACTGATATAAAATTGTACAGTCGATACTTGGGATTTATACCCACTATTATATCACAAATTAAATTCTTCATTTTAGTAGTTTATTTCTAAAATATAACGGAGTTTAATTTACCATTTTAAAAATATATCATGTTCTGATTAAATTGTCGGTTGACATTCATATTGTTAATTTCACTTCTAATTGATTAATTCCAAATTAATTATTAATTAGTTCCCGATTTATATTTATTAATATTAATCAAATCTCGGGGTCTTACATTTCTCCCCCACTTGAACAGATTTCGTCCTCGAAATCGCGAACATAGATACAAATCAGCGTTGAAAACAACATATGGATCAGAATACACGACATGATATATTGAACACAATGGAATAGGTATATATCCTTGCGGTCCAAAATGCGAAGAAGATGGTTACCATCAATGATCAAGTCCAATCTCATCAGGCTGCAAAAAGTGATAGATTCAATAATAATAAATATTCGCAACGAGCAACATGAAGAAAGATACATCGCGAGTAACCGATAAAGATGGTGACAATGCAAATCTATAGGCAAGATTTCCAATTCGATCTCGACCTTGCACAGTCAAAGTAACAAGGTGATAATTTGTCTCGCGATCAAAAACGATTTGTATCTTTAACGGAGAAATTTTCAGAAACATATGATCTCCTTACTGAAATTCTATGGGCCGTCTTCATTTAGAAGCATAACTTGCTTCCGATCCTGGTTAGCCATCATTCGCTATCTGAACAACTGAATCTTATCGTTCGTTTCTCGTATTATATCAGGTCATTCAACTGGTTTTTCATCGATTTCTATCCAGAATCAAGGTGATCTACATTTTCTCTCCTCCGAGGCTTCAAAAGATGTCAAACATTTGCTCGTTTGGTAGGTATCAATATAGGAACTTCGATTAATGGCACATCTTCATGCCCTCCGAAGTTAAAATCAACGGAGTCATATTCGTATAAGGATAAGTCCGCTTGAAAGGAAAGAAAAGTGCAGACTTATGAAGTCGATCAATCAAGACATCATCTAAGTTTCTGGGTGATCGAGGAATACGGGTCACAAAATCCATAGCCATATGTTCTCAATCCCATTGGGGACTTTCAAAGCCATGAAGCAACCCTCCAAGTTTCATTCATTCGTTTTAAGCCTGTTAACAACTACAACCTTTGACAAACCATCAGTAACGCCTCATCTCATACATTTTCATCGGAATGGAGGTCTCAGAGTCATATGCATATTTCGTCTTCAGGGTAGATACTGTATTCACAATCATGAACTTCTCGAACAATTTTAGAGGTTGAATCAGAATTAACAGGAACAACTTATCAATGATAAAGTCGTAAAACTATCAGAAGGTATGTGAAAGCAAAAAAGGATATCCGGAAGATACAATTCTTAGGATTTCTGAGTTTGAACATCATTCGTTAGACTAATCTGATGTTTAGAACAAATTCCGACTCAACTTGAAGTGCTGAGACAAAGAGACAAAGATAGAATTTCTGGTATGAGTGAAAAGCTCAGTCAAATTAGAGCTATCAGTATGCAATTGGTGCTACAACATAAGCTAGAATAGACTCGTAGACTTTACGACTAAGGACAACCGTCGACATTCATTCGTCTAGGATGATATTGAGCTTCACCATCGTGATCCTTCAAAAGATTCATCAACCTATGTTGCCTCGTATTTAGATCAGAATAGATATTTTAAGTTCTTGTGGTCCGAATAAAACAAATTTTCCCGTATAATTAATGACATCAAAATTTTAAAACAAAACATTTGTTACCAGTTCGAAACTATATACAGGGTCACAAGAAAACAATTTCATACTCATCTGACCAAATACATTTTCAACCTTGATGTGTCAGTTGAGTAATAGGTTTAGCCGCTTTTCAAAAACAAAACCTTTCGATAATAGACATTTGGAATCCCGCTAAACCATGAAACATCGGACCTCATGAACATTTGTAGGTCTTAGCCAGTTTAACACTACTGCGACCTTATTTGAATCAACAGAAATTCTACATCGAGAAATGACGTGGCCCAAGAGTATCGCTTCGATCATCCAAAATTTCGTTTAGATAGCTTGGCATAAGGAATCATTTTCTAATAGGAAATAGAGAGATCGATTCAGATCTGTCCTAATTCATGTGGTGTCAGAATGAATGACAAAAATAGATTCGGTGATTAATTCAAAGAATCAAAGTTACGCTCGTCTGATCAGAGAAATATCCGATCCGCTTGAGTTAATCGCATAAAAGATGTGAGATCCTCATATTCTTTACTATTGATGGGAAATGTCAATCCCGCTAAATAACATGATAGAAAGATTACCATAATGTGCAATCCACATTCAGGCTGGATAGATTGATCAGAAATATTTGACGTACGGAATTTGAGATATCTGTTTCGGATATTCAACACAGCCTATTTTCATCGTGAAAGACTTTACAATTCGATCAAGAATTTGTCAAAGGATTCGACTCATCAAGTCCATGAAATATCAAGCATTAGAAGTCTCGTAGGACCTAATCGTACTTCGAACAAACAAGATAGATTTAGGCAGATCTTGGTTTGGATTGACACCTGATACTATTCAGAGTCCAGATATTCTCGTAGACGCACAGAAATGTCCGAAGTAGATCATTAACATGAGACGATCATTGTTGAAATTGTCTCAATTCAATAGCGAGTCAAGGTCTCTTCATCGATATGCTTCCAAATCTTCATTGTAGTATCTTTGAAAGTTTTACCAGTTTTAAAATTTTTCTCAAAACTTTAACACAAATGCACGGAGTCTAAACTGAGTTACTACTGTGATGACCAAGGATTAAAGATGTTAATCTTGTAGTGTTAATAACCCCTAAAGTTGTTTTACGTGGCGATTTGGAGTTTAATCGAGGCGTTGGGCCTTCCGGGCTCGTCTATTTGAGTAGTTGGGATCGTTGGATCCCGAGGTTGAGATCGTATTCTCATTTCGGTGAAAACCTGTGAGTTGGGTTTTTAGTGTGACTCGGAATCTCGGGTGCTTTGTGTGGGCACCGGTAGGGGGTTTTTGAGTTAGAGAGAGAATTTTTGAAAACAGATGATTTTTAATGAATCATGATGTATTTGTGGGGCTATTAGTATTTCGGGGTCTTTTTGCTATAAATACCAGTTAAACCCGAGATTTTAATTATCGAAACCATTTCTCCTCACCCGTTTCTCTCTCCTCGCCCGCGACCACTCCCGATCCCCTTTGACCCCCGCGTACAAAAGGCCTCCGCCCGCCGCCGTCGGCCGCCGTCGGCGCGTGCCACCCGCCGTTGGATTCGTCTCTTCCAGGCGCTCCTATCCATACCATCAATTTGAAGTTTGGTCGCGATTTGAGCTCGGATTTCTGCAGAAAGCGTAGGGTTCGAAAACTGGAGTTCATCTGATTTTTGGGGCTCGATTTTGGTATGTTTTTGGTACGATTATTCTGGTGTTTTTGGGGCATTTTTGAGCTGATTTTGAGTCGATGATTTCAGACTTTTGTGGTTCGAAATATTTGTTGCATTTGGTTCGAATTTCAGCTCGATTTTCATGAGTTAGGGTTCGAAAATTGGGGTTTTTGACAAGGAGTGATGATTCTTGTTAGTAATTGTTTAATTCATGTTTTAGATGCATTATGATGCTTGATTGTGTTCGAAATTGAGGAATTGTGTTCGAATTTAGGGCTTTGAATTCGAATTTTGGGGGTTTTGGCATGTGGGACGATTATTCATGTTGTTGATTGATTAATTCATATTTTAGATGAATTACGGTGTTTAATTGGGTTCGATTTGTGTTGTGAAGGTTCAAAAATTTGTGGGGTGTTCTTGAGCGATTTTCGATAATGGTTAATTGTCGTGTGTTGACAATATTTTTGAGGGTTATGGGTGTGCTTGAGCATGGGTTGCATGTTCGTAAATAATGGTGAATTAATTTATCGTGTTAGCACATCGTTCCTCGGAGTATGGAACTCGAGCAAGGTTTGGCTCGGACTTCAGAAATTTGAGGTACGTGCGACGTACGAGCATTACCTTATATAAGAGAATTTGTGAAATGCATAATGTGTTTTAATTGCATTAGATGGTTGTGAGTATATATATATATATATATGTGTGTCGATATGACTATGGAACGACCTAGTCTTGATATCGCTGCCACAAGTGTGCGTAGTACTAGAGTAGTATGACCTATAAGAGGTATGGGTACTGGAATCATGTAATCATTGTGAGACATGTGAGATGTCTAAGTATAAATGAGAAATTGTGAAATAAAGGGTAGGGCATTTGGGATGCCTGAGAATGATCGTGGGATCATGTATTCATTGTAAGACATGTGAGATGTCTAAGAGAAATGGAAAATTGGTAAAATAAATGCTAGGCATTTGAGCTATCTATGATTGGTAGCAAAGTTGAAAATCAGTATTAGATATCGAGATATCTATGTTTGCATGTATAATGAATTTGGAATCATTAATTATTGATATTTGAGAATCAGGCATGCTATGAGTTAAATCAATGTGTTGATTTACTGATTTATGAGATTTGATGAGTTTGATGATTGTGAGAACAGGGACAGTACACGGAATCCCGGATGAGGATGTTACCATCCAGGGAGTATCATTTAAAATTCATTAATATTTACTTGTGTTGTAAATTATGAATTTCATTATTGTGATTATGAGATTTTGTGTATTGGTATGCTCACCCCGTTGGGGGCTGTCTCTGTTGGGGCAGGTGAACAGGTACATCGATGGCTGTGGAGCTGGGCTCGAGCTGTTGATTGGATGTACTCCCAGGATCATGGTACCAGGGCTTGATGGAGCACGATATCGTATAGAGTACTCATATACACCTGAGGATTATATACATATTCATGATGCTCGCATGTGAGCACGATTATACTTGTATATGGATTGTATATAAAGGCATGAGCCTTTCTCTCTTTCATTTTGTGTTGCATGCAATTAAGAGTAGGATTGCTAATGATATGAGAGTCATGGTTGTATTATGTGGGTGTTGAAACCCATTTATGTTGTCTTATGTGTGGTGTCTTCCCTGGCTGGGAATTTACTTTGTGTTCTGTATTCTGTTGAGTATTGTGTATTCCCTGGCCGGGAATTGTATTATGTGTTGTGCTTTCATTTCGGGATAGCTCTATTTATGGGGAGACTCTGCCCAAATTTTTTATAAAAATCCACAATGTAAAAGTGGTGTAAAGGGGATGGTAATGGGCGAACTCTATGAGTCTATTTGTGGTTAGGATGATGATCTTATAACATGGCATATTAAAGAAAATTTTGTGATTGCCATTCTATGGTAAATCATCATTTGAGTTTCCCGATTGATTTTTATTGAAAGCATGTGCCACACATAGTGGTTAGTACACTAATCAAGGGTTAAGGGCTTGGGGTCCTTACAACTACTCAGGTCCATGCAAATTCTATTCTGTGGTTACCCAAAATTAATCACTTCAGTTAACCTGAGATCCATAATAGCTCCGAGCACGGTTTTGTGTCCAACACTACAGCCGTATGACCTCCAAATCTGGATCCGTACCACTTCTAAAGTTTCAGAAAAGTAAACTTTGCTTGAAAACGGATTCTATGGTACATCTACTCCAAGTTCATATATAATCCTTACATTAATGGTTTTTCCATATATCGAACAATTTTTAACATTTATTTAATTACTTTTACACATCATTCAAATCATGTCTGGATGTACATCTGTACATTCTCTTATTATGCATGCTGATGAGTCACAGCATGTGTGTTTCATCTATGTTATTAACACATAACCACTTAAAGACTCAATCCTTTTCTCAGGATTAAAAGTTCGAATAACTTACAAGTTAATTCATTACTCTTAATTTATTACTTCATCTCAGTCAAATTATGAAGTATCGCAACACATAAGGAATTTTGACTTAGACATCCTGCCCTAAAATTTCATCTACTCATATAAATCCATTAACATAGAATTACTTATTGAAAATAATATTCTGTAGGTTTGATCATATTTCAAATTAGCCATCTCAGCTTTAAATTTCCTTTCAAAATTTTTGAGATACATAGGAATTCATCATAAGGATAAAACTTTCCAAAAATTCTCGATCTATATCTCATATTTTTGTATTTTCTCAACATCTCATGATGTTTTTAGCAAACTCAATCTATGTTATCAAATCTATATTTCAGTTCATCAAAGCCAGCATCTAACTATGTTTTCATACAACATGTTCGTGAGTTCATTCTTTTTACTTTTTGTAAAACTGTCATATCCTTAACTCATTTGTTATAGCCATATATCATTCTTTTCCAGCATTACAATGCCGAAATCAAATGGCTCTATATCCTGGAGATATCTCAATCCCATTCAAGGACTCTCATTTCAATTATCTCATAATTCAATCGATAATTATATTCGCAACAGGTTCCAATGTAACTTCATTGTTCAATGACCTCATACTCATTTAAATTTTCAGAAAGAGTTTGAATGTCTCATTTGATATGCATATTCCTCATTCATTCAATCTAATGCAGTATTCGTTCAATAATAACAGGTTTCGTAGGTGTTTGAGTGTAAACTCTTTCCCTACTAAGTTTTATCGAACATAAACAGTAATGTATCGATATCGTGGTCAATATCAATACGACACGACTAAGCATACTCAAATATAAACCACATATCTACATCGATATATCAACTATTTCACTCCAAATCATGTAAGAGCAAATAAATCAAATAAGTGTCAAACACATACGCACATGTTCATCCATGCCTATTCAAAGTGTACACAAGACTCAAGACTAGATCATTCCCAGTTTATGCTCTGATACCAACTGTGAGGACCAAGTTTATGCTCTGATACCAACAAGTGGCTCTAAAAATTTTGGCATGACCTCCCCGCACGAGGGACATACCAGAAAAAATGAAAACACTATAAACAAATCACAGTACAACAAGTACATACACAATACTATCAGCAGGAAATAACACCGACTAAACACCTGTTATTCAAGTCTCAACTGAATAAACTTAATTGACAAAGTTATCCTATCCAGGACACACCCTGGTATACTTAACTATCCTACGACTGGGAAAGACAAAAGAAAACAACCTCAGGTAAGACTTCCATCGAGCATTTCCTCTTTGGGATCCTGGTTACCTGTAATACCTGCCATTGTCCACACACAAAGACAACAACAGCCCCCTTGGGGGTGAGCCAAAGCCCAATATGAAACTATCAAGTAATTACAACATGCATCTATAAAATGTGATATATGATGTAATACAGTGCAATGTAATGAAATGCATGTGATGTACAAAGGATCGAATCTCAAGATACCAAATCGGAGTCCAAAGAAAGGTATCATCAATCAATATCAAGCTCGAGCAGAGGGTGACAACACACACACTTTGCGCTAGGAGAATCATCAAGTGCTGTGCTCTTCATCCCTCGTGTCTAGGTCTGGTAGCAACGCGTGTGACTACAGTTGCTAGCTGCCTGTCATCGCCGTGCCTGTCGTCCCCGACACTCAGAGTAAATCAACTCAATCATCATCAAGGACATCAAAGAAATGATAGCTCAACGTGTATGTCATGCATCGATTTATATATGTAAAATGACGTGTGCTAACAATATTTATTTCATACATCGAATGCTAAATCACGAACGTCATGAATGCTCCATAAGTCAATTTAACGCACATATCCAGGTAATTTCACGTAATTCACGTAAGTTCAGCAAATTGTATATCAAATAATACAGATACCTATCGTATGTTACCGATCGCAACATACATAAGAGTGAATGTCGTCCTTGTAGCTCGTGAAGCTCCAGTGTCATGTTAATCTATCAAATTCATACAATACCATTTTATTACTTCATTATCACTTAAGTGACCTCAACATACATATAAGCTATTCTTTAACTTGAGGCGTCTAATCAGATCTTAACTATGTAAGATAGAAGTATTTTAAGTCTCATATACTCAATCTTACCATTTCTTCAGTTCTAGAGTTATTAAGATGTCTATCATCATTAAAATCCTAATAACACATATTATTTCATTCATTGATTCACAAAGCTAAAGTACATACCAAAACAAGAATTCAATAACTCTATGAACCATAAACACAATAGTGGCAGTAGCTTAAGGTCCAAAACATCACGAGGGATCGAACCAGTCAACAATGACATTGAATTTACATGTTATTCCCTCAGGCATGATTTATCAAGTTAAAACATGATTTAAATGGGCTAAATTGATCAAGGAAAAGAACTAAGAATTTTTCACCTCAAACACGGTAAATTCGATCGGTCACCCCGCAAGCAGCTCAATGAGTCGAACAAGGTGAGATTAAAAGTCATGAAATTCTGCTAAACTTGATTAACTCAATCTAAAACACATCAATCAGTTAAGAGTTGACTAACCCAGAATTTCGAACATACTCCCTCAGTACTTGAAAATCAATTGGCATTTCCTAATATGCATGTACATCAATCGTTAATCCTTAAATATACAAACACTAAAGATGCACATGCACCTATTTAGTAGCAGATTTCAAACAAAAAGGTGTAAGTAATCCATAAAGCATACAACGCAGCGGAATTTAAAATTTGGATTACTAGACACCGGATCTATACATAGGGATTCATATCGGATAAAGGTTTTACAAAAGTCTCACCCTTGTAGCGTGTTTGAGCAGATTCCACGGTGCAGCTCCACGTCCAACGATCCTTCGAACCACTAGCAAAACTTATCAACTTTTGCATCAACGGTATCCACACGATCAAATCGGGTGAAGGGATAGTTTAAGAACAAGTTGCTAGACAAGTTCTTAAACCGGAACAAGAAACAATCTCAATTCACAATCGAGAATGATGGCACAAATCAACACGTTTCTCTTCGGCTATTTTGAACAAAACCGAGAGCACCTTGGAGATGAAGGAGGCGGCCGTGAGTCTTGTTTAGGGTGGAATGTTTTACAATTAATTGTCTTACAATTAATTATACCATGTTATTAAAATGGCTTAATTAAGTTCAAGACTTTCTCAAAGTCTTATGGGCCCAAACCCATGATTTAATTAAAACCTTTTAATCACTTAATTAAGACTCTTCTTAATTAATTAATTCATCCAATGAATTTAATTTCCCTTCTCGATTTAATCTTTTGTGCAACCCGATAGGATCCTGTAATGTTGGCAGTGACATAAAATCTCATTTTATGTCGCAAGCAATGAGCGGTATCTAGCAACACATCAATGCTACCCAAATTACAAGAATGTCAATGACTCGACATAACCTAGGAACTTGTGATAATATTAACCATGTAACTTAATCCCTTTGTCCTTTGTGTTTAGATTGAACACGAGTCATGGAATAGTCATACTCGTATATTCAATCTTTATTTCTTGATCCCCAAGTAGAACTAGAATAAACGAATAAGCTCGATATCTCATATCGACTCATTCGAGCATGGCCATGCATTTTAGTTCTCACTTGATCAAGGGCCACACACATCTCCTGTTATATAGGAGGGACAAATCCTATCTCGATCAGTCAACATCCCTCTACATAATTCGTAGTGTATCCAATAGTCGCCTTTATAGTTTACCCTGTTACGGGTAACGTTTGACAATATCAAGATACATAACTCCTTATGTTGGGATCTCTGATGATCACAAGTCGTAAGGATTACATACATTATTATCACTATGAGAATTGCATATGACGATCATATAACTATCCATGTTGCATTCTCATGGTGGGTCTGTCCAGTACATCGTTCTCTAACATGTACCCATGTGTTGATTTGATATCTCATATCAATGAACAGTTCATCAATCAACACATACTAGTCTCTACGTATTATCATTATCCCTATTCATGATAATACTTGACTAGGGACATCTTTAAGAATAATACAATATTATTCTAAGGACATTAACATATATATTAATTCACATTGCACAGTTAAAAGAATAATATATAATAATGAATTGCCATTCATAAAATCATATTACATTGTATGTCATAAACAATCATCTAATGATATGTCTTAGGGCATATCCCAACAATCTCCCACTTGCACTAAGACCACTCAGACATATACCTAATGCCTAGAGATCTAGTATGACGATCATGCTTCTGCTGTGACAGTGGCTTCGTCAATGGGTCAAATACGTTATCATCTGTTGGTACTTTGCATATTTTAACATCTCCCCTTTCAATGATTTCTCGAATGAAATGAAAGCGTCGAAGTATGTGCTTGGATCTTTGGTGAGATCTAGGTTCCTTAGCCAATGCGATCGCTCCATTGTTGTCACAATAGAGTTCTATCGGACCTTTAATGCTAGGCACCACTCCAAGTTCAGAAATGAACTTCCTAATCCAAACAGCTTCCTTTGTTGCATCCGAGGCAGCAATATACTCAGCTTCCGTTGTAGAGTCGGCTACTGTTTCTTGCTTTGAACTCTTCCAGCTCACAGCATCTCCATTTAGGCAATACACATATCCAGATTGCGATCGATAATCATCTTTGTCGGTTTGGAAGCTTGCATCAGTGTAACCCATTACATTGAAGCTCTTCCTCACCTCCATAAATCAAGAATGTATCCTTAGGTCTTCTCAAGTACTTCAGGATATTCTTGACAGCAATCCAGTGACCTTCACCTGGATCAACTTGATATCTGCTCGTCATGCTCAAAGCATACGATACATCGGGACGAGTACATATCATGGCATACATGATAGATCCAATAGCCGACGCATATGGAATCTTACTCATGCGTTGTCTCTCATCTGGTGTTGAAGGACATTGTTCCTTCGAGAGATAAATACCATGTGTCATAGGCAAGAATCCTATCATCAATTCTTGCATGATAAACCGTTTTAGCACTTTGTCTATGTATGTACTTTGACTTAGGCCGAGAAGTCTTCTTGATCTATCTCTATAGATTCTTGATTCCTAATACATAGGTGGCTTCTCCCAAGTCTAATCGGCAACAGATCCCTAGCAAATCTTTACAGATTGTAAAGCCGGGATATCATTCCCAAATGAGAAGTATGATTCTCAACAACACTAGGAAATGATATGATCCCACTGACCTTTTGAGACAAGGTTATCTACTTTTTGATAAAACAAACTCTTTGATTGCATCATCAAAACGAAGATTCAACTCGGAGAAGCTTGCATTCAATCCATAAATGGATCGTTGTAGCTTGCATATCTTTCCAGCATCCTTTGGATCGACAAAACCCTCGGGCTGTGTCATGTACACATCCTCGAGCAGATTTCCATTAAGAAAAGCTGTTTTGACATCCATCTGCCAGATTTCATAATCATGAAATGCAGCTATTGCAAGTAAGATCCTTATGGATTTAACCATGGCCACTGGTGAAAAGGTTTCATCATAGTCAATACCATGAATTTGTTTGAATCCTTTTGCAACCAGCCGACCTTTATAGGTTTGTACATTACCATCCATATCGGTCTTTTTCTTGAAAATCCATTTGCACCCTATGGGTCGTACCCCTTCAGGTGGATCAACCAAAGTCCATACTTGGTTTGCATACATGGATTCCATCTCAGATTTCATGGCCTCTTGCCATTTCTCAGAATCATTGCCCAATATAGCTTGTTGATAAGATGACGGCTCATCCTCATCAATAAGTAGTAAGTCACCTTGTTGAGTCACAAGAAATCCATATCTCTGTGGCTCCCGGTGTTCTCTTACAGACCTACGCTGGGCTTGTGTCTCTTGAGCAGGTACTTCTTCTACAATAGCTTGCGGTGCCTGCTCTGTTTCCATCTCAATCTCAGGTTCAGTGTTTTCTTAGTGGTTGAACTTCACTAAGTTCTATTTTTCTCCCACTGGTTTTTCTAGAAATAAATTCTCTTTCAAGAAATACACCAGTCCGAGCAACAACTACTTTGTTCTCGGTGGGATAATAGAAATAGTATCCTTTCGTTTCCTTAGGATACCCAACAAATAAACTCTTATCAGATTGGGGTCCAAGTTTGTTAGTGGCGTGACGTCTAACGAAAGCCTCACAACCCAAAATCTTCATAAAAGACATAGTAGGACGCTTCCCAGTCCATATCTCAAATGATGTCTTTTTGTAAGGACCCTAATCCTTAAGTGCGGATTAAAGGCATAATTAGAGCTAATATAAATGATCAGAGTAAATTAATCGTGTTGAGTCTATGAGCTTTAAGAATTACATGCCAAAATGAGGACTATCAATGGATTAATTACATTCCCCATCAAAAGAATGTTATCAACTATAGTTTTACACTACTCCTAGAGTAGACACTATACAAAATAATCCTGTCCTTCTTCTACCAAAAGTGCTCTTCAAGCTCACTGTCTCAACCCGTAGTAGCCCCCTTCATATAATGCCAAAAGTACCTACAAGGACAACCCCCAAACATGAGCAATGCTATCATTCATATACAGCACAATATGAATATAAAGCGTAAATGCATAATCATAATAAAATACTTCCTGTTTTACCATGCATTTCAAACGCTTCCAGTTTGGTTGTCCCTGTACCATAACTCATGAGTATAATCAATAGATTATTTTTAATGGTCAACACATGTCATGACATAATACCATCTCATCAATATCAAATACCGGTCACCAATCCCTAGTCTGTCCATCACAATGTATTTTAATGCCCCTCGCTTATTTACATATAGGCGGCATAGAATAACCTCGCTTCAATGGACATGCGGTACTCCCACCCCTCGCCACACATTGAGCGGCAAATATCCTTTCCTCGCCCTATATGATAACCACGCTCAAATGTGACATGCGACGCTCCCACCCCTCGCTTCACATTTAGCGGAACCAAACAAATAGCGGCAAGCATTAAAATCATCAAGGGATGACCACGACTCATGGGATGTGCACCAATAACCATATGCATCTACAATCATCATGCATAATTCAACATGTATTTGCATCCACAATGCATAATCACATATATACTCGCATCCACAATGCATAAACAATGAGTATATTAGATACATGTACCGTTGGGTGCCCGTACATCCTCTACGTACCTTTCCAAAAAGTAGGATGTGGTAGGACTTCAATTCCTTGGCTGAGTTGCCACCTGGGATGGTTCTACATATTCACACAATTCAATATTAGAACCCAATAATAGTCCAATACCAAAAAAAAATCCTACAATCATACCAAGGAAATAAATTTTCAACAAAAATGCTCTACCGATCGATCGGTCATCCACTTACCGATCGATCGGTAACTGTTCACAATTTTCATTTTAAGCTACGGCTTTTACCGATCGATCGGTCCAAGATACCGATCGATCGCTAGCCATCCACCGATCGATCGGTCGCTTTTACCGATCGATCGGTAAGCATAGGATTTTCACCCCTCGCTTCGCACTTGCACCGATCGATAGCAGCCCTGCTACCGATCGATCGGTCGCCGTGACATTTTCGAGCAAACTCCATTTTTTTGGCTCAAAACCACCAAATAACCCAAAACATCAAAAACCAAAGACATCCCAACAACATATCATCACAAAAACCTCATAAAACCCACATTCAACCAACATAATACCAATCCCAACAAACCCATTTCAAAAACCCTTCAAAACCAATCCAAAATCAAATAAAACACTACAAAATCAACAATGAGGTATCCATACCTCTTGGGGACCTCAAATCTCCCAATAAGCTTCACAAATCAACTTTTTGCAAGAATTTCTCTTCACCCTTAAGCACAAACACGAAAATGAAGAGAAAAGGAAGGGTTTGGGTGGTGGATTGGGAAAGTAAAGTGAAGGTGAGGTGGGGGTTGGGGTATAAAGGGTTTGGGTTTAATTAAAATGCATTCCACAAATCCATGGTGTATAAAACACCCCAACATGATATTTTTAAAAGCATTAATCCAAAATGCACCAAAATACCAATTAAACTCATGATTTCCAATTAATTGCTAACCATGACAAATAAATCATGCTAATAACAATTTTCCCAACATGCACAACATGTACCCTGAAATGCTCTCCCGGTTCACTCTATCATGTGACTAAGCATTTCCATAAGATAAATAAATCCAACACATAATTAATTACCACCATAATTAATCATATAAACACAATTAATGCCCAAATTGCAATTAATCATTTCGGGGATATCACAATACTCCCCTACTTATAAGATTTCGTCCTCGAAATCACATGCACTTACCCCCAAAAGAAACTAAACATAATCACATACCAGAGAATAGTTCCGGGTAGTGCTGCACCATATGCCGTTCCGTCTCCCACGTAGCCTACTCGACACCCCTGCGATCCCACTGAACCTTGATCATAGGTATCACTTTGTTCCGAAGTCTACGGTCTGCTCGATCCAGAATTCTAACAGGCCGTTCCACATAAGACACATCGGATTCTAACTGAACCTCGGAAGGCTGCAACATATGAGATGGATCCGGCTCATACTTCCGCAGCATCGACACATGAAACACATCATGTATACCCGATAAATAAGGTGGCAGAGCTAGTCGGTAAGCTAATGTGCCAATGCGCTGCAAAATCTCGTACGGTCCAACATACATCGGAGACAGTTTCCCGCGCATCCCAAATTGCACAACGCCTCTGAAAGGCGAGATCTTCAAAAAGACCTTATCTCCCAACTAAAATTCCAACGGTCTCCGCCGTTTGTTCGCGTAAGCTGCCTGCCTGTCCTGGGCTGCTTTCATTTTCTGCCTTATCATCTTTATCTTCTCTTCCATTTCCCGAATCAACTCCGGTCCTCCGATCGATCTGCGGTCCAAATCATCCCAACACAAGGGTGATCTACACCGTCTGCCATAAAGAGCTTCAAAAGGAGCCATCTGAATACTCGCCTGGTAGCTGTTGTTATAAGAGAATTCTACCAAAGGCACCGAATCTTGCCAAGAAACATCGAACTCCAAAACACAAGCTCTTAACATGTCCTCGAGCGTCTGGATAGTACGCTCAGTCTGGCCATCCGTCTGAGGATGATATGCAGTGCTCAATCTAACTTCAGTCCCCAAGGCTGACTGAAGACCTTCCCAAAAATGAGATGTAAATCGTGGATCTCGATCCGACACTATGGAAATGGGGATCCCATGCAATCTCACCACATCTCGAATATACAACTGCGCCATCCTCAAAAAGGTGAAAGTCATGCTATAGGGGATAAAATGAGCTACCTTAGTCAATCGATCCACAATCACCCAAATAACATCAAAGCCTGAAGTACTCCTCGGCAGGTGAGTCACGAAGTCCATGGAAATGTGTTCCCACTTCCACTTCGGTATCTCCAAGCTTCTCAACTCGCCGCCAGGTCTCTGCCTCTCTGCCTTAACCTGCTGGCAGATCAAACACCTCTTAACAAAAGCGACGACATCATACTTCATCCTCTTCCACCAAAACTGACTACGCAGATCTCTGTACATCTTCTTACCGCCTGGGTGGATGCTAATTCTGCTACTATGAGCTCGCTCCAAGATTCCTCTACGCAACTCCGGCGTACTCGGAACCACCCAACGGTTACCCAATCTCAAAGAGCCATCCTCAACCACTCTGAACTTCGTTGGTTGACCAAGGTGTACTAAAGATAACCACCTCTGAACCTCATCATCTGACCTCTGAGCTCTCCTGATGTTCTCATAGATGTCTGGCTCAGCTAACAAGGTCGATACATACACAGGTGATGCATCTTTGTCGAAATCATAGCCCAAATGGCAATAGGAGGTCATCATGGCCGACAAGTGGATGACATCCTCAGCAGAACTCCTCACTTTCCGGCTCAAAGCGTCTGCTGTCAAATTAGCTTTCCCGGGATGGTACTCAATCTCACAATCATAGTCCTTGAGTAAGTCCATCCACCTCCTCTGCCTCATGTTCAGCTCCGCCTGAGTGAATAAAAACTTGAGGCTCTTGTGATCCGTATAAATGGTAAACGAAGTACCATATAAGTAATGTCTCCAAATTTTCAGGGCGAAGATGATAGCCGCCAATTCCAAGTCATGGACTGGGTATCTAGTCTCATGCGGCTTCAACTGCCTCGATGCATAAGCTACCACATCCTTATCTTGCATCAATACACACCCAAGGCCCTGAAGTGATGCATCGGTATACAAAACAAATCTGGAGTTTTCCGTAGGGATTACTAACACTGGCGCCGTCGTCAAACGGTGCTTCAACTCCTGGAAGCTCTCCTCACAAGCTTCTGACCAAAAGAATGGTACTCCCTTCTGGGTCAACTGTGTCAACGGCTTGGCAATCTTCGAAAAGCCCTCGTCGAAGCGTCGATAATATCCGGCCAAACCAAGGAAGCTCCGTATCTCAGGCACAGAAGTGGGTGCAGCCCACTCCATTACAGCTTCAATCTTCCTGGGATCCGCAGATATCCCGCTGCTCGATATGACATGCCCCAGAAACACTACACTGCTCAACCAAAATTCACACTTGCTGAGATTGGCATACAACTGGTGGTGAGAATCTGGAGCACTGTCCTCAAGTGTTTCACGTGCTCTTCCTCACTCCGGGAGTAGATGAGAATGTCGTCAATAAATACAATGACGAACTGATCAAGATACGGCTGAAACACTCTGTTCATCAGACTCATAAAGACCGCTGGAGCATTCGTCACGCCGAGCGGCATCACTAGGAACTCATAATGTCCATATCGAGTCCGGAATGCTGTCTTCTGCACATCTCCCTCCCTGACTCGAATCTGGTGATACCCGGATCTCAAATCAATCTTGCTATATAACCTGGTACCTTGCAACTGATCAAACAAGTCATCAATCCTTGGGAGAGGATACTTGTTCTTCACTGTAGCCTTATTCAGTTGCCGGTAATCGATGCACAACCGCATCGAACCGTCCTTCTTCTTCACAAAGAGAACCGGTGCGCCCCATGGCGATACGCTCGGGCGTATATATCCTTTGTCAAGGAGATCCTGTAACTGCTCCTTCAATTCTCTCAACTCCGCCGGTGCCATCCTGTAAGGTGCACGAGAGATAGCGGATGTCCCCGGTAACAACTCGATCCCAAACTCAACTTCTCTAGCCGGTGGAAATCCTGGGATCTCTTCTGGGAATACATCAGCAAAATCTGCTACCACTGGTACATCCTCGACTCTCAATTCTTTATTCTTCCCAGACGTGTCCACGACATAGTTGAGATAGCCCGTGTGGCCACGTTCCAACAACTGAGTCATCTTGATCGCTGAAATCAACGGAATCTTCGCACGAGACCGTTGCCATAAAAAGTCCACTGACTACCCATATCAAGTCTGAACTTCACTGTTTTCTGCCGGCAATCTACCACTGCTTGATATCTGTTCAGAATATCAATGCCCAAGATGCAGTCGAAGTCTGACATGCCCAACACGATCAAGTCTGCCTTCAACTCGTTGCCCTCAAAATAAATGAGGCAATCTGCCATAAACTGATCAGCAACGACATTTCTTCCAGTGGGTGTCGAGACCAAGAGAGGCGTGGGTAAAGAAGACGTGCGCATATGGTGTCTTTCCACAAAGCCAACAGATACAAAAGAGTGGGAGGCACCTGTATCTATCAAAATAAAAGCAGGGTACGTAAATAAATGACACGTACCGGCGATCACCTCCTCTGGGGCTGCCTGGGCCTGCTCTCTAGTAAGCGCATACACCTGTCCCTGGGACGGTCCCACTGTCTGACCTCTCGATGGTCGAGGCCCAAACTGCTGCCTCTGGTGTACTGTCCTGTCATCAAATCTCGGCCTGTTGCCCTGAAACTCTGACTGACCTCCCCGGGTGGGGCAATACCGAGAGATGTGGCCCATCTTGCCACAGCTATAACAGGCAGGGCTTATTCGCAGAATGTGGCCCTCCACAATTGTCGCACCTTGGCTCTCCCGATCTATTCCCTTGCACAGGCCCTCAGTTGGCCGACCAATTCTTCTTTTTCTCCTGTTTCTGGCCAAAGAATTTCTTCCTACCGAACCGTGAAGATGAAGAGGCACCACTGTTGGAATATGCCCTAAGACTTATCATTAGATGATTGTTTATGACATACAATGTAATATGATTTTATGAATGGCAATTCATTATTATATATTATTCTTTTAACTGTGCAATGTGAATTAATATATATGTTAATGTCCTTAGAATAATATTGTATTATTCTTAAAGATGTCCCTAGTCAAGTATTATCATGAATATGGATAATGATAATACGTAGAGACTAGTATGTGTTGATCGATGAATTGTTCATTGATATGAGATATCAAATCAACATATGGGTACATGTTAGAGAATGATGTACTGGACAGACCCACCATGAGAATGCAACATGGATAGTTATATGATCGTCATATGCAATTCTCATAGTGATAATAATGTATGTAATCCTTACGACTTGTGATCATCAGAGATCCCAACATAAGGAGTTATGTATTTTGATATCGTCAAACGTTACCCGTAACAGGGTAAACTATAAAGGCGACTATTGGATACACTACGAATTATGTAGAGGGATGTTGACTGATCGAGATAGGATTTGTCCCTCCTATATAACAGGAGATGTGTTAGGCCCTTGATCAAGTGAGAACTAAAATGCATGGCCATGCTCGAATGAGTCGACATGAGATATCGAGCTTATTCGTTTATTCTAGTTCTACTTGGGGATCAAGAAATAAAGATTGGATATACGAGTATGACTATTCCATGACTCGTGTTCAATCTAAACACAAAGGACAAAGGGATTAAGTTACATGGTTAATATTATCACAAGTTCTAAAGGTTATGTCGAGTCATTGACATTCTTGTAATTTGGGTAGCCTTGATGTTTTGCTAGACACCGCTCTTTGCTTGTAACGTAAAATGAGATTTTATGTCACTGCCAACATTACAAGAACCTATCGGGTCGCACAAAAGATTAAATCGAGAAGGGAAATTAAATTCGTTGGATGAATTAATTAATTAAGAAGAGTCTTAATTAAGTGATTAAAAGGTTTTAATTAAATCATGGGTTTGGGCCCATAAGACTTTAAGAAAGTCTTGAACCTTAATTAAAAGCCTTATAATATAAATACATGGTTTTGATTAATTGTTAATCATACTTTCATATCATACTTTGATATCAAAACCTAAACCTAATCACCACAAGCTCTCGGCCGCCTCCTCCAAGACGTGAAGATCACCGCCGCCGTCGTGTGGTCTCTTGGTGGTTTGAAGGCGGTCGTCGATCGGTTATTGTAACCGTGAGTCTTGTTTGTTCAAGAATAATCCTAGCAACTTGTTCTTGAACATCCCTTTCGATCTGATCGTGTGGATACCGTAGAGACGAAGGTGCAAACTTTCGTTTGTGACTCGTGGTGCTACAACGAGGATTCTGCTTAACACGCTACAAGGGTGAGACTCTTATCTTCCTTTATCCGATATGATATCCTATGTATAGATCTGCTGGTTAGTAATCCATAAAATTTTATTCCGCTGCGTTGTATGCTCTTGGATTACTTACAGTGGTATCAGAGCCGTGTACAAGGCTCATATCGGATTTATGTGATTAAATTGTGTTAATCATATTAGAATTAATATTGCATGCTATTTAAAACTTAATGAACATATATGATATGTTAATATTTAGTTTGTGAAAATCATCGTAAAAATTGTATTTGATATAATTGGCGAATAATAAACTTTATTGGGCAAGTTTTCGGCCATTACCATCACAAATGACACCACGGCTAGCCACATGAGGGCTAGGGTTTTCGAACCCTTGGCTCGAGATGGCTTAGTCGTTGTGGCTAATAATTGTGCATGGAAGCGTCGAAAATTAATTAGGGTTTAGAACCCATTGGACGTGATGGCTAGCTCATGACGGCTAGGGTTTCGAACCCTAGTAGCCGTGCATGGCTCGGCCATCATCGCCTATTTTTCTTAAGTTTTGAGACGTGGATGAGTTTTGAACTCTTTGACTCGATAATGGTTCACGCATGCATGGATTAGTAACTTTACCACATGAGAGCAAGGTTTTTCGAACCCTTAGCTCGAGATGGTTGAGCCAACCCCGTGCATGGCCTGACCGTGACTCGTGGCTAACAAATTCCGGCATTTCAAACAAGATGGCTCGATAAAATTCCATAAGGGTGCGAGGCGGCTAGGGTTTGGAACCCTAGCGCCGTAGCCGCTCGAGACATGGCTCGGCCATGGGCTAGGGTTTCGAACCCTAGGCCCACTATTGGTCCAGCCGTGTGCTTCATGGTTCGAACCATGGTGGTTCGTGTCTTAGTCGCTTTAGTTCGTGGCATGTGATGTCCCGAGCGTACGATAATTTTTCAAAAAAAAATTATTTTACAGTTTTAATTAGAATTAAATTTAAAATGTTTAGAATTTAATTAATTAAATGTTAATGCATGCTTTATGTGTTGTTTGAGCATGGTGCGTGGTTATAGCCCTTTGACCTATTAGATAGGATTTGTGGATGTATGTAATGTATAATACGACCTGCGTGTCGTGCCTTCTCTATTTCATTCTAAATGTAATCTCTCCCCTATGTTCCCCTCGAATGTGAATCGAGGAATTCTATATCTTGTAAATAGTGTAGTTTATTTTATTGATGATGATCAATGAAGATGGAGCATCGTGCCGGGATGAGGAGGCCATTCACAAATTGGAGCCAAAGGAAGGTGCTTGTGAAGTTACCTTATGTTGACTCATAGGATTTTCTCATTGGCTTGAGAAAATCATTAGTAGGGGC
The DNA here is from genome assembly GCA_907163345.1 of Haberlea rhodopensis. Lineage (NCBI taxonomy): Eukaryota > Viridiplantae > Streptophyta > Magnoliopsida > Lamiales > Gesneriaceae > Haberlea > Haberlea rhodopensis. The sequence goes on along the minus strand of CAJQUN010000016.1, from coordinate 9,787,038 downwards.
TATAACCATGTCACGTTTAATTATGTATGTTGGCATGATTTATCTTATGTTTTAGTTTGATAATAGTATTACACATATATGTAGATATGTATACAACTATATGTAGTGGACATATTTTAAATTATCAAATTAATCATGAGATCAATAAATCCCTCTAAAATATTAAGTTTTAGATGCCTTCCAAAATAAAAGTACTCGTCAATAACTTCGATTGTACATGTGTGGGTTTGCCAAAGCAAAGCACCGTGGCAATCTTAGTAAGGCGCGAAAGGATAAAAGTGATATCCGTTATACTTTAATTGGGTACGACTTAACTAGGTTATCTCAATAGGATTGGGAACCTAGAGGCATGGGTTGGATTATAATTCATTTGATGAATTGAACAAAGTGTTGTTCATCCAACTATCCAAGAATTATATGTGATGTAATTGACAAAGTGTTGTCTACCTAAATAACCGAGTCTTGGGCGATTAGCCAAAGCTAACTCAAGATTAAGTGAAATATGGATCTTGGCCCACTAAAGGTTTTGAGGGTTGATATTTTTAAACAAAATAGTGGGAGTATCATTTAATATAAGACCATGTTAAATGATTTAAATCATAAACTTATTTTGCATACTTATATTGTAGATATCCATGGCAACTAACAACGTTACTAGCACTTTATCACTGCGATCGGTCCTTGAGAAGGACAAATTAAATGGGACGAATTTCCTAGACTGGCATAGGAACTTGAGGATAGTCCTCAAACAAGAAAAGAAACAATATGTCCTAGAGGAACCCTTGCCCGCTGAGGAACCTCCCCTAACAGCTACAAGAGCTGAAAAAGATGCTTACAAGAAGCATCAGAGTGACGCACTTGATGTTGGGTGCCTCATGCTTGCCACCATGAACTCTGAGCTTCAGAAGCAACATGAGGAAATGGAGGCGTTCGATATGATCGAACACTTAAAGCAGTTGTACCAACAGCAAGCAAGACAAGAGAGGTATGACGTCTCTAAGGCGTTATTTCAGTGCACGATGGTAGAAGGAAGCCTAGTTGGAACTCATGTGCTCAAGATGATTGGGTACATTGAGAATCTGGACAAGCTGGGTTTTCCATTGGACCAAGAGTTGGCCACCGATGTGATCTTGCAATCGTTGCCTGAGAGCTTCAGTCAATTTGTAGTAAATTACAATATGACTGACATGGAAAAGACTCTACCACAATTGTTTGGTATGTTGAGAACATATGAAGCAAATACTAAGAAGACTAAGGCCACAAATGTCCTTATTGTGAATAAGGGCAAAGGAAGGGCCAAAGCTAAAGGCAACAAGAAAGAAAAGAAAGTCTTTGCTAAATCTAAGCCAAAGTCTTATGCACTGAAGCCAAAGGGAGGGATAGCAAAGGAAGGGAACTGTTTCCATTGCGGTGAGACCGGCCATTGGAAAAGGAACTGCAAAGTATATCTGGAGGATCTAAAGAAAGGAAGTGTGACTTCCGCTTCAGGTATTTTTGTTATAGAAGTCAATTTATCTACTTCTTCATCATGGGTATTAGATACTGGATGTGGATCTCACATTTGTGTAAATGTGCAGGATCTAAAAAGGAGTAGGACGTTGGCGAAAGGTGAAGTTGATCTCCGAGTTGGAAATGGAGCAAGAGTTGCTGCATTAGCTATATGAGATTATCATTTAGCTTTACCTTCTGGTTTATCATTGATTTTGAAAGATTGTTATTTTGTGCCTTCAATTACTAAAAACATTATTTCTATTTCTTGTTTGGACAAGTATGGATTTTCATTTATAATAAAGGACAACTGTTGTTCTATTTATTTAAATGATATGTTTTATGCTAGTGCACAAATGGTGAATGGTCTTTTTGTATTAAATCTTGATATGCCTATCTATAACATAAATACTAAAAGGATTAAAAATAATGATTGTAATCCGACTTATCTCTGGCACTGTCGCTTGGGCCACATAAACGAGAACCGCATATCTAAACTTCATAAGGATGGAGTATTAGATTCATTTGATTTTGAATCATATGAAACATGCGAATCTTGTTTAATGGGCAAGATGACTAAAGCCCCTTTCAAGGGACATGTTGAAAGGGCAAATGTTTTATTGGGACTAATACATAGTGATGTATGTGGACCAATAAGTACACAAGCTAGAGGTGGTTTTCAATACTTCGTTACATTTACTGATGACCTCAGTAGATATGGGTATGTGTACCTAATGAAACATAAGCATGAAACCTTTGCAAAGTTCAAAGATTTCAAGAATGAAGTACAAAACCAACTTGGCAAAAGTATCAAAATCCTTCGATCAGATCGAGGAGGAGAATACTTAAGCCAAGAGTTTCATGACTATCTAAAGGAGTGTGGGATAGTCCCACAACTCACTCCTCCGTATACTCCACAATGGAATGGTGTATCCGAGAGGAGAAATCGAACCTTGTTAGACATGGTTAGATCAATGATGAGTCATGCAGATCTTCCGATATCGTTTTGGGGACACGCTCTAGAAACAGCGATTTTCTTACTGAACCGTGTTCCATCTAAATCAGTGGAAAAGACACCATATGAGATATGGACTGGGAAGCGTCCTAGTATGTCTTTTATGAAGATTTGGGGTTGTGAGGCTTTCGTTAGACGTCACGCCACTAACATACTTGGACCCAAATCTGATAAGTGTTTATTTGTGGGGTATCCTAAGGAAACGAAAGGATACTATTTCTACTATCCCATCGAGAACAAAGTACTTGTTGCTCGGACTGGTGTATTTCTTGAAAGAGAATTACAAGAAAACACTGAACCTGATATTGAGATGGAAACAGAGCAGGCACCGCAAGCTGTTGTGGAAGAAGCACCTGCTGTGATGCCCCGAAATTAATTAATGGTAACTTGAACATTAATTATGTTTATATGATGAATTATTATGATGTTTAAGTTATGTTTGGGAAATGAAGAAGTAACATGATTTAAGGATGTTAATTTTAAGTATGAGGATGATGTGGGTTTAATGAAGTTGATTGCAATTTGTAAATGCTTATCATGTTAATGTATTTTAAAAACATCATGTTGTTGTTGGGGTACAAATTAAAAGTAAGACATAACCCACCACTTTTACCTCACCTCACTTTTACACTCAAACTCCCAAAATCACTTTCCCAAATTCCCTTTCCCTCATTTTCGAAATTAACCCTAAAGGTGGGAAGAAATTCTTGTAAAAGCTTCCTTCTTGCATTTCTTGGTAAGATTTAGTGCCTATGATGATTATATAGCACTTATTGATGTTCTTGAAATGTTTGTTAAGTTTTGGAAGGGTTTTAAAAAGAGTTTGAAATGGGTTTGTTTGGGTTAGTGTGATTCTTGGTGGGATGTTGGATTTTTAATGGTTTTATGATGTGTAATGAAGGTTTTGAGTGTTTTAATGTTTTTAAGATGTTGGTATAAATGATGGTTGAGGTTGGTAAGGTTTAAAGGTGCAAAAATGGAGATTTTCGTTGTACAGAGGCTGGCGATCGATCGCCCGTTTTTGGCGATCGATCGCGAGCAGGCAGTAGGCTCCAGAAGCCTTTGGCGATCGATCGCCACTTTTGGGCGATCGATCGGTGAGCTTGGCGATCGATCGCGCCAAAGGTGGCGATCGATCGCCGAATGCATAAAATTGTTGATGCGGGCAGTGTGATCTCGCGATCGATCGGGACGACTTGGCGATCGATCGCGAGACACACAAAAGTGTGTTTTTGGCATTTTTATGGGAATTTTGTATATTGGACTATGATTAGCTTCTAATATTGAATTGTATGGTTGTGTAGAACCATCCCAGGCACCAACAACCTCAAGGAGATAAAGTTCCACAATTTCTCCTCCTTTTGGAATTAAGGTACGTAAGAAACGTACGAGCATCATACGGTAACATATTCCTAAACTATGACCTTGCATTAATTGCATGAGTAATTATGATGATGATTATGATGACTATGATGAATAAGACTATGATGATAATATTGTGATAAACAAAGATGATGATGTTTGAAATGATAATGGTTAAAAGATGATGACGCATGTTTGACTATGCTACTTAGGATGGTCGAATGTCCGGTGACTATTATGGGCAAGCGAGGAAGGTCTTGCCGCTCACATAACTGAGCGATGGGGTACATCCGCTAGGTGTAGCGATGGGTATCATCCGCTGAGCGATGGGGTACATCCGCTATCAAGGCGTAGCGATGGGTATCATCCGCTGATAAGGGATACATCCGCTATCAAGGCGTAGCGATGGGTATCATAAGATGTGTTATGTCGAGCGAGGGGGCCAATTGTGCCGCTGTCATAATAGAACCCGGACAGTCCCATTTCTAATTAACATGGATCGTGAGCTTATATACGAAATATGATGTTATTCACTCATGTCTTGAGCTAATGATTATATGCATAATTATGACACAGGGACAACCAAGGAAGGATAGTACTATTAAACAGGAAGTATATGTTATCAATTATTTCCATGCATTATTTATACGCCATTAATTCATGATGATAAGGAACGATGTACATGCTCACGATGAGTTGTTCCTGTAGGTACACTTTTGGATCGAGACCAAGGGTCGGGTTGAGATAGTGAGCTAAAGGAGCATAAGAAGATAGATACAGGATTTTTGTTAGCCTTACCATTCTTTTTGGGGAATGTAATTAACTAACTATTGAAGTTTCATTTTGGCCTGTTATTACATTGAGCTCACATAACAACCAGAACTCTAAGATGTCTCTAATGCATGTTTAGTTCATAATACGCTATTAAACTGATGTTAAGGTAGGAAGACCCTACATTAGTGGTATCAGAGCAGTGGTTAGATAACCCGGGGATGAGTGAAGGGTAGCCTTAGCAGTAGGTTGGCTAGGCGCTTACTTTTGACATGCTATGTTACACATGAAGTATGTGACTGTTATGATAACATGTTATGGTTTTCTAACGATGTATATATGAACTGCTTTTGGATTTTGTTGTTAACCCTTGTGTTGCAGTATGGCAGCAAATATCGACATTGGTGATGCTGTAAGTGTGAACGCTAGTGCGTGGCGCACGAATCCCCTACCCCCGCCAGCCCTAGGCGAGGAGCCGTCCGAACAACAGCTATTGCCGGGGGAGTTGAGTCTGACTCAGTTTCTAGCGTATCGGCCCCCAACATTCGAAGGGACTGAAACAGGGGAGCGAGCCGAGGAATGGCTAGAAAGAATAGAACAAATATTTGTGGCAGCCCCGTGTGCAAAGACAGCCTGGATAAGGCTAGCAGAATTCCAGCTAGCCAAGAAAGCACTGATGTGGTGGAGGACCACCGTGATTGAACAAGAGGCACAGGGTCAAGAAGTAAATTGGAAACTGTTCAGAACTAGATTCCTGGCCCGATACTTCTCAGCGGCTGCCCGTCAAGCTAAAGAGGATGAGTTTAATAAGTTGAAGCAAGGTACCATGCCGGTGTCAGATTACGCCCTCCACTACTGTTCTCTACTCAGATATGTGCCTCATATTGCTGCCGACACTCAAGCTAAAATGAGGAACTTTATGAAGGGCTTGAGGCCAGAACTCTACGATAGGGTGATTACATATGGCCCCACTTGCTTTGATGATGCACTTAACCGGGCGGAGTTGGCCGAACTAGGGGTTGGTGCATACCCTGATGCTGTACCACCTCCAGCACCCCCTCAGAGATCTACTCCCGACAATTTAAGGCCAAGGGGTGATCGGTTCAAGTCTGGGGGGAACACTTCGGCGTCCAGATTCAGTGGTAGGAGGCCCGATAACCGATGGAAGGGAAACCGCAGGAATGACGCTCCACCAAGAGGAGGACAGTCTCGGGGAGGAGGCAGTGTTGGAGAGGTACAATGCTCTCTTTGTGGACAGCCCCATTTGACGAAGAATTGTGTCGGATGTTATGTTTGCGGCAGAGAACTTTGCTCGACAATGTCCCAACAGGGGAAGGCAGCAGACTTCTACTGGGAGGTCGACAGACAGAGCAGCGCCACACAGGCCCCCATATGTACCGAGGCAGTTTGGAAGTCAGCCTACGGGGCCACCTCAAGGGCAAGTGTATGCATTGACGAGGGAGCAGGCTACAGCGGCTCCGGAGGAGGTCATAGCGGGTACGTGTCTTTTATTTACGCACCCTGCCTTTATATTGATCGACACAGGTGCGTCACACTCCTTTGTGTCGACGAGTTTTGTGGAAAGACACCACTTATGCACTGCTACGTCGCCCACGCCTCTTGTAGTCTCGACACCCGCTGGAAGAAGTTTGATTGCTGATCAGATTGTCTATGATGGCCTCATTTATTTTGAGGATAACAAGTTAAGGTCGGATTTGATCGTTCTGGGAATGTCAGACTTTGACTGTATATTGGGTATTGACGTTCTGAATAGGTACCGAGCGGTTGTGAACTGCAGACAAAGGACTGTCCGATTCAGATCTGGTGAAGGAGTTCAGTGGACGTTCTATGGAGATGGTTCTCGTTCAAAAATTCCGTTAATATCCGCGATCAAGATGACACAATTATTGGAACAAGGCCATACAGGATATCTCATTTATGCTATTGATATTTCTGGAAAGAAGGAGGAACTAAAAGTTGAAGATGTACCCGTAGTGGCGGAATTTCCTGATGTATTTCCTGAAGAGATTCCTGGATTCCCACCGGCGAGAGAGGTCGAGCTTGGAATCGAATTATTACCGGGGACGTCAGCCATTTCTCGTGCCCCGTACAGAATGGCACCAACAGAGTTAAAGGAGTTAAAGGTTCAGTTGCAAGAACTCCTTGACAAGGGCTATATACGACCTAGCGTATCGCCCTGGGGTGCACCAGTTTTATTTGTCAAGAAGAAAGATGGCTCGATGCGTTTGTGCATCGACTACAGACAGCTGAACAAAGCCACAGTAAAGAACAAGTATCCACTTCCGAGGATCGATGATTTATTTGATCAGTTGCAGGGTACGAGGCTCTACAGTAAGATCGATCTGAGGTCGGGGTACCATCAGATTCGAGTAAGGGAAGATGACGTTCAGAAGACAGCCTTCAGGACTAGGTATGGGCACTATGAATTCCTAGTCATGCCTTTTGGGGTGACAAATGCCCCGGCTGTTTTCATGAGTTTGATGAACAAGGTGTTCCAGCCATTTTTGGACCAATTCGTCATAGTTTTCATTGACGATATACTCATCTACTCTCGGACTGAAGAAGAACATGTTGAGCACTTGAGGACAGTACTTCAGATCCTTAGGGATCATCAATTATATGCAAAGCTTAGCAAGTGCGAGTTTTGGTTGGACAGTGTGGTGTTCTTGGGTCATGTAATATCATACCGTGGGATATCTGTGGATCCCCGTAAGATTGAAGCTGTTATGGAGTGGGCTGCACCCACTTCGGTGCCCGAGATAAGGAGTTTCCTCGGTTTAGCGGGCTATTACCGACGTTTTGTCGAGGGATTCTCTAAGATCGCTAAACCGTTGACCCAGCTGACTCAGAAGGGAGTTCCGTTCTATTGGTCCGAAGCTTGTGAGGAGAGCTTCCAAGAGTTGAAACGTCGCTTGACGACATCGCCAGTATTGATAATCCCTTCTGAGGATAAGAAGTTTGCTTTGTATACGGATGCATCATTGCAAGGTTTGGGTTGTGTGTTGACGCAAGATAAGCATGTGGTGGCTTATGCTTCGAGGCAGTTGAAGCCTCATGAGACCAGATACCCAGTCCATGACCTGGAGCTGGCAGCCATCATCTTCGCCTTGAAGATTTGGCGTCATTATCTTTATGGTACGACGTTTACCATCTTTACAGACCATAAGAGCTTGAAATTCTTATTCACCCAAGCAGAGCTGAATATGAGGCAACGAAGATGGATGGACTTACTCAAAGATTATGATTGTGAAATAGAGTACCATCCGGGTAAAGCAAACATGATAGCAGATGCCTTAAGTCGAAAGGTGAAGAGCACCGCTGAGGATACTATGAGCTTATCAGCTATGATGGCTTCCTATTGCCATTTAGGCTATGATTTTGATGTGGACACGTCGCCGGTGCGAGTGTCAACCTTATTGGCTGAGCCGGATGTATTTGAGGCAATCAGAAAAGCCCAGAGGTCGGATGATGAAGTTCAGAGATGGACATCAATAGTACTTCGAGGTCAGCCAACAAAGTTTAGAGTGGCCGAAGATGATTCTTTAAGATTGGGCAACCGATGGGTGGTCCCAAATGCGCCGGGATTACGTAAAGGAATTTTAGAACGGGCTCACAGTAGCCGGTTCAGTATCCACCCAGGAGGAAGAAAGATGTACAAGGACCTATGTGGTCAATTTTGGTGGAGACGCATGAAGCGTGAAGTAATTGCTTTTGTCAAGAGGTGTCTGATCTGCCAGCAAGTAAAAGCAGAAAGACAGAGGCCTGGTGGTGAGTTGAAGAGCTTAGAGGTACCTAAATGGAAGTGGGAACATATATCTATGGATTCGTAACTCACTTGCCAAGGTCGGCCTCTGGATTTGATGCAATCTGGGTGATCGTGGATAGGCTGACGAAAGTAGCTCATTTCATTCCTTACAGTATGACTTTCACATATCTAAAGATGGCCAATTGTATGTGCGGGATGTAGTGAGGTTGCATGGTATTCCAGTTTCAATAGTGTCTGACAGAGACCCGAGGTTCACTTCACATTTCTGGGAGGGTCTCCAGCAGCGTTGGGCACAGAGGTAAGACTGAGTACAACCTATCACCCTCAGACAGACGGACAGACAGAACGTACCATACAGACGCTCGAAGATATGCTGAGGGCATGTGTCTTGGAGTTTGACACTCCGTGGCAAGAATCTATATCACTGGTAGAGTTCTCCTACAATAACAGCTATCAGGCGAGCATTCAAATGGCCCCTTTTGAAGCTCTGTACGGACGACGATGTAGATCACCGCTGTATTGGGAGGACTTGACTAGTAAGGCAGTTGGAGGGCCGGATATGATTAGAGATATGGAAGAGAAGATAAAGACGATACGCTTAAAGATGAAAGCGGCCCAAGATAGACAAGCGGCCTATGCCAATAAGCGGCGACGACCGCTAGAATTCCAAGTCGGAGATAAAGTTTTCTTGAAAATCTCACCCTTCAGGGGTGTGGTTCGTTTTGGTATGCGGGGAAAGTTATCTCCGAGATATGTGGGACCGTATGAGATATTACAACGCATCGGTACTTTGGCCTACCGTTTGGCTCTACCACCGTCCTTATCTGGTATTCATGATGTTTTCCACGTTTCCATGTTGAGAAAGTATGAACCCGATCCGTCTCATGTATTGCAGCCTTCGGAGGTTCAGTTGAGTTCAGATGTATCCTATGTTGAACGACCGGTTAGAATCCTTGATCGTGAGGATCGCAGGCTACGAAGTAAAATTATACCGATGGTCAAAGTTCAGTGGGATCGCCGGGGTGTCGAGGAGGCTACGTGGGAGACGGAACGGCATATGGTGCAGCACTACCCGGAACTATTTTCTGGTATGATTTATGTTTAGTTTCTTTTTGGGTAAGTGCATGCGATTTCGAGGACGAAATCTTATAAGTAGGGGAGTAATGTGATGCCCCGAAATTAATTAATGGTAACTTGAACATTAATTATGTTTATATGATGAATTATTATGATGTTTAAGTTATGTTTGGGAAATGAAGAAGTAACATGATTTAAGGATGTTAATTTTAAGTATGAGGATGATGTGGGTTTAATGAAGTTGATTGCAATTTGTAAATGCTTATCATGTTAATGTATTTTAAAAACATCATGTTGTTGTTGGGGTACAAATTAAAAGTAAGACATAACCCACCACTTTTACCTCACCTCACTTTTACACTCAAACTCCCAAAATCACTTTCCCAAATTCCCTTTCCCTCATTTTCGAAATTAACCCTAAAGGTGGGAAGAAATTCTTGTAAAAGCTTCCTTCTTGCATTTCTTGGTAAGATTTAGTGCCTATGATGATTATATAGCACTTATTGATGTTCTTGAAATGTTTGTTAAGTTTTGGAAGGGTTTTAAAAAGAGTTTGAAATGGGTTTGTTTGGGTTAGTGTGATTCTTGGTGGGATGTTGGATTTTAATGGTTTTATGATGTGTAATGAAGGTTTTGAGTGTTTTAATGTTTTTAAGATGTTGGTATAAATGATGGTTGAGGTTGGTAAGGTTTAAAGGTGCAAAAATGGAGATTTTCGTTGTACAGAGGCTGGCGATCGATCGCCCGTTTTTGGCGATCGATCGCGAGCAGGCAGTAGGCTCCAGAAGCCTTTGGCGATCGATCGCCACTTTTGGGCGATCGATCGGTGAGCTTGGCGATCGATCGCGCCAAAGGTGGCGATCGATCGCCGAATGCATAAAATTGTTGATGCGGGCAGTGTGATCTCGCGATCGATCGGGACGACTTGGCGATCGATCGCGAGACACACAAAAGTGTGTTTTTGGCATTTTTATGGGAATTTTGTATATTGGACTATGATTAGCTTCTAATATTGAATTGTATGGTTGTGTAGAACCATCCCAGGCACCAACAACCTCAAGGAGATAAAGTTCCACAATTTCTCCTCCTTTTGGAATTAAGGTACGTAAGAAACGTACGAGCATCATACGGTAACATATTCCTAAACTATGACCTTGCATTAATTGCATGAGTAATTATGATGATGATTATGATGACTATGATGAATAAGACTATGATGATAATATTGTGATAAACAAAGATGATGATGTTTGAAATGATAATGGTTAAAAGATGATGACGCATGTTTGACTATGCTACTTAGGATGGTCGAATGTCCGGTGACTATTATGGGCAAGCGAGGAAGGTCTTGCCGCTCACATAACTGAGCGATGGGGTACATCCGCTAGGTGTAGCGATGGGTATCATCCGCTGAGCGATGGGGTACATCAACTATCAAGGCGTAGCGATGGGTATCATCCGCTGAATAAGGGATACATCCGCTATCAAGGCGTAGCGATGGGTATCATAAGATGTGTTATGTCGAGCGAGGGGGCCAATTGTGCCGCTGTCATAATAGAACCCGGACAGTCCCATTTCTAATTAACATGGATCGTGAGCTTATATACGAAATATGATGTTATTCACTCATGTCTTGAGCTAATGATTATATGCATAATTATGACACAGGGACAACCAAGGAAGGATAGTACTATTAAACAGGAAGTATATGTTATCAATTATTTCCATGCATTATTTATACGCCATTAATTCATGATGATAAGTAACGATGTACATGCTCACGATGAGTTGTTCCTGTAGGTACACTTTTGGATCGAGACCAAGGGTCGGGTTGAGATAGTGAGCTAAAGGAGCATAAGAAGATAGATACAGGATTTTTGTTAGCCTTAACATTCTTTTTGGGGAATGTAATTAACTAACTATTGAAGTTTCATTTTGGCCTGTTATTACATTGAGCTCACATAACAACCAGAACTCTAAGATGTCTCTAATGCATGTTTAGTTCATAATACGCTATTAAACTGATGTTAAGGTAGGAAGACCCTACACCTGCTCAAGAGACACAAGCCCAGCGTAGGTCTGTAAGAGAACACCGGGAGCCACAGAGATATGGATTTCTTGTGACTCAACAAGCTGACTTATTACTTATTGATGAGGATGAGCCGTCATCTTATCAACAAGCTATAATGGGCACTGATTCTGAGAAATGGCAAGAGGCCATGAAATCTGAAATGGAATCCATGTATGCAAACCAAGTATGGACTTTGGTTGATCCACCTGAAGGGGTACGACCCATAGGGTGTAAATGGATTTTCAAGAAAAAGACCGATATGGATGGTAACGTACAAACCTATAAAGGTCGGCTGGTTGCAAAAGGATTCAAACAAATTCATGGTATTGACTATGATGAAACCTTTTCACCAGTGGCCATGGTTAAATCCATAAGGATCTTACTTGCAATAGCTGCATTTCATGATTATGAAATCTGGCAGATGGATGTCAAAACAGCTTTCCTTAATGGAAATCTGCTCGAGGATGTGTACATGACACATCCCGAGGGTTTTGTCGATCAAAAGGATGCTGGAAAGATATGCAAGCTACAACGATCCATTTATGGATTGAAGCAAGCTTCTCGGAGTTGGAATCTTCGTTTTGATGATGCAATCAAAGAGTTTGGTTTTATCAAAAACGAAGATGAACCTTGTGTCTACAAGAAGGTCAGTGGGAGCGTAATCATTTTCCTAGTGTTGTATGTAGATGACATACTTCTTATCGGAAATGATATCCCTGCCTTGCAATCTGTAAAGATTTGGCTAGGGAATTGCTTTTCGATGAAAGACTTGGGAGAAGCCACCTATGTATTAGGAATCAAAATCTATAGAGATAGATCGAGAAGGCTTCTTGGTCTAAGTCAAAGTACATACATAGACAAGGTGCTTAAAAGGTTTAGCATGCAAGAATCCAAGAAAGGATTCGTGCCTATGACGCATGGCATTTATCTCTCGAAGGAACAGTGTCCTTCAACAGAAGATGAGAGACAACGCATGAGTAAGATTCCATACGCGTCAGCTATTGGATCTATCATGTATGCCATGATATGTACTCGTCCCGATGTATCGTATGCTTTGAGCATGACGAGCAGATATCAAGTTGATCCTGGTGAAGGTCACTGGATTGCTGTCAAGAACATCCTAAAGTACTTGAGAAGGACTAAGGATACATTCTTGATTTATGGAGGTGAGGAAGAGCTCAATGTAATGGGTTACACTCATGCAAGCTTCCAAACTGATAAAGAAGATTTTCGATCGCAATCAGGATATGTGTATTGCCTAAATGGAGGTGCTGTGAGCTGGAAGAGTTCAAAGCAAGAAACAGTAGCCGATTCTACAACGGAAGCTGAGTATATTGCTGCCTCGGATGCAGCAAAGGAAGCTGTTTGGATGAGGAAGTTCATTTCTGAACTTGGAGTGGTGCCTAGCATTAAAGATCCGATAGAACTCTATTGTGACAACAATGGAGCGATCGCATTGGCTAAGGAACCAAGATCTCACCAAAGATCCAAGCACATACTTAGGCGTTTCCATTTCATTCGAGAAATCGTTGAAAGGGGAGATGTTAAAATATGCAAAGTACCAACATATGATAATGTATCTGACCCATTGACGAAGCCACTGTCACAGCAGAAGCATGATGGTCATACTAGATCTCTAGGCATTAGGTATATGTCTGACTGGTCTTAGTGCAAGTGGGAGATTTGTTGGAATATGCCCTAAGATATATCATTAGATGATTGTTTATGACATACAATGTAATATGATTTTATGAATGGCAATTCATTATTATATATTATTCTTTTAACTGTGCAATGTGAATTAATATATATGTTAATGTCCTTAGAATAATATTGTATTATTCTTAAAGATGTCCCTAGTCAAGTATTATCATGAATATGGATAATGATAATACGTAGAGACTAGTATGTGTTGATCGATGAATTGTTCATTGATATGAGATATCAAATCAACATATGGGTACATGTTAGAGAACGATGTACTGGACAGACCCACCATGAGAATGCAACATGGATAGTTATATGATCGTCATATGCAATTCTCATAGTGATAATAATGTATGTAATCCTTACGACTTGTGATCATCAGAGATCCCAACATAAGGAGTTATGTATTTTGATATCGTCAAACGTTACTCGTAACAGGGTAAACTATAAAGGCGACTATTGGATACACTACGAATTATGTAGAGGGATGTTGACTGATCGAGATAGGATTTGTCCCTCCTATATAACAGGAGATGTGTTAGGCCCTTGATCAAGTGAGAACTAAAATGCATGGCCATGCTCGAATGAGTCGACATGAGATATCGAGCTTATTCGTTTATTCTAGTTCTACTTGGGGATCAAGAAATAAAGATTGGATATACGAGTATGACTATTCCATGACTCGTGTTCAATCTAAACACAAAGGACAAAGGGATTAAGTTACATGGTTAATATTATCACAAGTTCTAAAGGTTATGTCGAGTCATTGACATTCTTGTAATTTGGGTAGCCTTGATGTGTTGCTAGACACCGCTCGTTGCTTGTAACGTAAAATGAGATTTTATGTCACTGCCAACATTACAAGAACCTATCGGGTCGCACAAAAGATTAAATCGAGAAGGGAAATTAAATTCATTGGATGAATTAATTAATTAAGAAGAGTCTTAATTAAGTGATTAAAAGGTTTTAATTAAATCATGGGTTTGGGCCCATAAGACTTTAAGAAAGTCTTGAACCTTAATTAAAAGCCTTATAATATAAATACATGGTTTTGATTAATTGTTAATCATACTTTCATATCATACTTTGATATCAAAACCTAAACCTAATCACCACAAGCTCTCGGCCGCCTCCTCCAAGACGTGAAGATCACCGCCGCCGTTGTGTGGTCTCTTGGTGGTTTGAAGGCGGTCGTCGATCGGTTATTGTAACCGTGAGTCTTGTTTGTTCAAGAATAAGCCTAGCAACTTGTTCTTGAACATCCCTTTCGATCTGATCGTGTGGATACCGTAGAGACGAAGGTGCAAACTTTCGTTTGTGACTCGTGGTGCTACAACGAGGATTCTGCTTCAAACACGCTACAAGGGTGAGACTCTTATGTTCCTTTATCCGATATGATATCCTATGTATAGATCTGCTGGTTAGTAATCCATAAAATTTTATTCCGCTGCGTTGTATGCTCTTGGATTACTTACAACCACGAGGTTTAAATGGCTCCCCCCGGGGCCTCAAACTGTCATTAGCTTGCCTCTGATGTGGTACTTGTGGTGGCACAGCACTAGGATAAGCTCCTACTCCAATCTCGGCAAGTTCCGCTCTTGTGAGAGCATCATCAAAGGAAGTTGGGTTATTGGTGATAACCCGGTCAAAGAGCTCCGGTCGCAATCCCTTCATAAAATTCCTCATCTTTGAGTGTCCATTGGTGGCAATATGGGGAACATACCTCAACAACGAAGAGTATTGCATGGTATAGTCCGACACTGTCATGTTCCCCTGTTTCAAACTTGCAAACTCATCCTCTTTCGTCTACCTCGCCACTGCGGAGAAGTACCGGTTCAGAAACCGGGTCCTGAATAGTGTCCAATCAATCACTGCACCCTGTGCTCTTAGTTCCATTACCATGCTCCTCCACCACATTAGAGGTTTCTTTGCCAACTGGAACTCCGCCAGCCTCAGCCAAGCTGTAAGAGCACAAGGAGCCGATACAAATATCTGCTCAAGTCTTTCCAGCCACTCCTCAGCTTCCTCTCCTGATTCTGTTCCCTCAAATCGGGGCGGGTGATAAGATAGAAACTGAGTCAAGCTAATCTCACCCGGTAGTAATAACTGAGCCACGGGTTCCATGCCTACAGCCGGTGGAGGTAGAGGGTTTGCCTGACCAATACTAGCGTTCACACTTCCAACATCACCGACCTCTTCATTAATGTTCCCCGCGTTCATAGCAGCCATGCTGTAATACAAGGGTTAAAACAATTCCAAAACAAATATATATGTTATGCCGTTAGATAACAGGAATGATAATAAGCATGTTAGTATAACAGGATATACATCAATATGCACCACATGCATAAACATGCTTCAAATGTAAGCACCTAGCCAATCATGCTAAGGCTACCATTCACTCGTTCCTGGGTTCTCTAACCACGGCTCTGATACCACTAATGTAAGGACCCTAATCCTTAAGTGCGGATTAAAGGCATAATTAGAGCTAATATAAATGATCAGAGTAAATTAATCGTGTTGAGTCTATGAGCTTTAAGAATTACATGCCAAAATGAGGACTATCAATGGATTAATTACATTCCCCATCAAAAGAATGTTATCAACTATAGTTTTACACTACTCCTAGAGTAGACACTATACAAAATAATCATGTCCTTCTTCTACCAAAAGTGCTCTTCAAGCTCACTGTCTCAACCCGTATTAGCCCCCTTCATATCATGCCAAAAGTACCTACAAGGACAACCCCCAAACATGAGCAATGATATCATTCATATACAGCACAATATGAATATAAAGCGTAAATGCATAATCATAATAAAACACTTCCTGTTTTCCCATGCATTTCAAACGCTTCCAGTTTGGTTGTCCCTATACCATAACTCATTAGTATAATCAATAGATTATTTTTAATGGTCTACACATGTCATGATATAATACCATCTCATCAATATCAAATACCGGTCACCAATCCCTAGTCTGTCCATCACAATGTATTTTAATGCCCCTCGCTTATTTACATATAGGCGGCATAGAATAACCTCGCTTCAATGGACATGCGGTACTCCCACCCCTCGCCTCACATTGAGCGGCAAATATCCTTTCCTCGCCCTATATGATAACCACGCTCAAATGTGACATGCGACGCTCCCAATCCCTATTATCACGAGACTAAAATGATATGCCTATTCAGCTCAATATGTCAGTGGAACCACCTCACATCTTCATATTAGCAGCACATATCATAGTACCGTCCTCAAATGATAATAGCCATAGCATATATCCAAAAACCGGCATATATCGCTATATAGCATAACCGAGCATATACCCAAACCAGGCGTATATCTCTCTGTCACATAACCGAGCATATATCCAAACCAGGCATATATCTCTATGTCACATAGCCGAGCATATATCCAAACCAGGCATATATCTCAAATGCATAACCGAGCATATACCCAAACCAGGCGTATATCTCACATACATATGATATCCATGAATGTACAAGCATATGATACTACCAATCATATGATAACAACATAAGACAATTCATATGATATCAATCTCATAACATCATCACACAATATCTATACTCCGTACGTCAACACGTACCTGTACTGCGACACAAACGAGATAAAGCAGTTGTCAATAGCTAAGTGCCTCGTTGTCCTGTCCCCTGAGATGATGCTACAACAATGCCAACAATATATCATGTTATCATAGGCATTAAAATCAAATTCTACAAAAATATTTTATTTTTCAATATTTGAGCACTGGCGATCGATCGCCATCAGCACCGATCGATCGCCAAAACTCTCTGCCCCCTCGCGATCGATCGCAACAACTTGGCGATCGATCGCCACATTGCTCTGTTCATCGCGATCGATCGCGACAATTTCACCGATCGATCGCCATCCAATTTCACCGCCTTAAAATGTTACTGTCATCGGCGATCGATCGCTCACTCGCACCGATCGATCGCCGATGCCCAGAAAAGTGAGAGCATGGCGTTTTCAAGCTTATCTTCATGGTTCTTCTCCTCTAATTCATTTTAAACCATGTCAACCTGTTTCTTGCAATCTCTAGGAACATAATAACATGTTTCTATCATTAAAGAATCCAATTCATAGCATATACACATGTTATGATTCTCCACATAAACATTTCATATGCTATTTCTCATATAGCAACACCAATGACAAAAACAAGTATAAAACCATGATTTTCTTACCAAGATGGTACAATTCCACTTCACACACCTTCCTAGCTCACTTTACAAGTGACTCTCAAGCTCAAACCACAAGGAAGTTGAAAGAGATGGAGAGGAGCTTGGTAGAGATTTGTAGGTGTAAAATGGTGTGTTATGTGATTACACCTCCCTTATCCACTTGATATAGATCATTAGTCCCTTAATTCACTTGCTATCATGCCATTTAGGGATAATTACATGTTAAATAACATGTACATGAAATGAACTCCAAATTCAAATGCAATTCCCATTACAAGTGAATTCACATGCACATGTAATTCCCTTCAAACTCATGTCAAATGCAACTCACATGTACATTTTTAATGCACCTAATGAAAGGCAAAGGCAAATGCCTAAGTGCTTCATATGGCATAATTCAAATCATGAGACACCATGTTTCCTTCCTTATTAGACTTATTTCCATATATGTATTTACTTCATTCTTGGTTCCACTCGAACCCCCATTATCATATCGCCAATTGATATAATTACACCATAATCATATCCTACGTATATACAACAAATCGAGGCATTACATTATGCATCGAGGCAGCTGAAGCCACATGAGGCTAGGTATCCAGTCCATGATTTGGAGCTGGCATCCATTATTTTTGCCTTGAAGATTTGGAGGCATTACCTATATGGTACGACGTTTACCATCTATTCAGACCATAAGAGCCTGAAGTTTTTGTTCACACAGGCTGAATTGAATATGTGTCAAAGGAGGTGGATGGATTTACTCAAGGATTATGACTGTGAGATTGAGTACCATCCTGGTAAAGCGAATTTGATAGCAGACGCCTTAAGTCGGAAGGTGAAGAGTACTGCTGAGGAGGTCATGAGTTTATCAGCTATGATGACTTCTTATTGCCATCTGGGCTATGATTTCGATGTGGACACGTCGCCGGTGCGAATGTCAACCTTATTGGCTGAGCCATACATATTTGAGGCTATCAGAAAAGACCAGAGGTCAGATGATGAGGTTCAGAGATGGTCATCGATAGTACTTCAAGGTCAGCCATCAAAGTCCAGAGTAGCAGAAGATGGTTTCTTGAGACTTGGTAGCCGTTGGGTAGTGCCGAGTGCACCAGAGTTGCATCAAGGGATCTTGCACCGTGCTCATAGCAGCAGGTTTAGCATACATCCAGGTGGAAGAAATATGTACAAGGACTTATGCGACAAGTTTTGGTGGAGACGGATGAAAAGAGACGTCATCACCTTTGTCAAGAAGTGCTTGATTTGTCAGCAAGTAAAAGCGGAGAGACAGAGGCCTGGTGGCGAATTGAAGAGTTTAGAGGTACCTGAATGGAAGTGGGAGCACATATCTATGGACTTCGTGACCCACTTGCCAAGGACGACCTCTGGATTTGATGCGATCTGGGTGATCGTGGATAGGCAGACGAAGATGGCTCATTTCATCCCTTACTGTATGACTTTCACATACCTAAAGATGGCCCAATTATATGTACGTGATATGGTCAGGTTGCATGGGGTTCCAGTCTCGATTGTGTCTGACAGAGATCCAAGGTTCACATTTCTGGGAGGGTCTCCAGACATCTTTGGGCACAGAGGTGAGACTGAGTACAACTTACCACCCTCAGCCAGACGGCCAGACGGAGCGTACTATACAGACGCTCGAAGATATGCTGAGGGCATGTGTATTGGAGTTTGATACTCCGTGGCAAGATTCATTACCACTAGTGGAGTTCTCGTATAATAACAGCTATCAGGCGAGCATTCAAATTGCCCCTTTTGAAGCTCTTTACGGACGACGCTGTAGGTCACCGCTGTATTGGGAGGACTTGACTAGTAAAGCGGTCGGAGGACCGGATATGATAAAGGATATGGAAGAAAAGATTAAGTTGATACGCAAGAAGATGAAAGCGGCCCAGGATAGGCAAGCAGCCTATGCCAATAAGCGACGACGACCGCTAAAATTCCAATTAGGAGATAAAGTCTTTCTAAAGATCTCACCTTTCAGGGGTGTGGTTCGTTTTGGTATGCGGGGAAAGTTATCTCCGAGGTATGTTGGGCCGTAAGAAGTATTGTAGAGTATCGGTACATTGGCCACCCGTTTGGCTCTACCGCCGTCTTTATCTGGGATTCATGATGTTTTTCACGTCTCTATGTTACGGAAGTATGAGCCAGACCCGTCTCATGTATTACAGCCTACTGAAGTACAGTTGGACTCAGATGTATTCTACGTAGAACGACCAGTCAGAATTCTGGATCGAGAGGATCGCAGATTACGAAGCAAGATTATACCGATGGTCAAAGTTCAGTGGGATCGTCGGGGTGTCGAGGAGGCTTCGTGGGAAACGGAGCGGCATATGATGCAGCATTACCCGGAACTATTTTTTGGTATGATTTATGTTTAGTTTCATTTTGGGTAAGTGCATGCGATTTCGAGGACGAAATCTTATAAGTAGGGGAGTATTGTGATGCCCCGAAATTAATTATATGCAATTTGGGCATTAATGATGTTTATATGATTAATTATGATGATAATTGATTTATTGTGTTGAAATTAATTATCTTATTGAAATGCTTAGTCACATGGTAGGCGTGACCTGGGGGTTGCATTTCAGGGTGCATGTTGTGCATGATGGGAAAATTGGATGTTAACATGATTTAATTGTATTGTTTGTTAAATTATGAGGAAGATATGAATTTAGTGGAAGTTTGTATAATGCTTTTAAAATACCATGTTGAGGTATTTTATACATCATGTTAATTGTTGGGGTACAATTTTAATTAAACTTTTATAACCCCTTTACCCCACTATACCCCCCTTTTACCTCACTTTTCCCCACCACTCCTAAATCCCCAATTTCACTCTCAAACCCTACCCATTTCCCATTTTCGAAACTTGGCAAGGAAGGAAGGAGAAATCTTCACAAAACTTTTGTTTGTGGGATTTTTGTTAAGATTTTTGGAGTCCTCAAGAGGTATGAAACCCTTCCTAAAGTTTTAATGATGTTTGATTTAGAAATGGGTTAGCATTTTGAGTTTTTATGTGGGTTTGTTTTGAGTATGTGTTGTATGTTGTTGGGGTATGATTTTTGAAGTGTTTTATGTGGGTTTTAGTGAGTTATGATGATATTTGTTATGTTGGAATGTTTGGGTTTGAAGGGTATGAAGTTGAGCTTGAAAAATGCTCAAAAATGGTGAAGAATCGCGCACCAGCAAGTGAGGATCGATCGCCATATATGAGGCGATAGATCGCCGAAGGCCAGTAGCGATTTACACAGCAGGCGATCGATCGCCATATATGAAGCGATCAATCCCCACGAGGCAAAAAGTCAGGCGATCGATCGCCTCGTGCAGCGATCGATCGCCAGCAGCTTAAAAATGGCAAATGATGTTTTTTGTTGAATTTTTGGTATTTGGCTATTAATTAGCTTCTAATATTGATTTGTATGGTTGTGTAGAACCACCCCAGGTACCAACAATATCGAGGAGATAAAGTTCTTCAACTTCTCCACTTTTGGAATTAAGGTACGTAAGAAACGTACGGGCATCGGACGGTAAAACACACTCCTATACTAAAACTACGCAATGATTGCATAAGTATATATGATGTTTATGATGATGATTACGATAAGTAAGTTTATGATGATGATGTTTATGATGAGTAAAGATGATATGATGTTTATGATGATGATTATGATAAGTAAGTTTAGGATGATGATGTTTACAAGATGACGATGTTTAGAAGATGATGATGTTTACAAGATGATGATGTTTATAAGATGATGATGTTTATGATATGATGATGATGATGTATGTTTAACTATGTTATTGAGAATGGTAGAGTGTTCTGGTAGTTGTTATGTGAAAGCGAGGAAGGTACTTACCGCTGACATAGCTAGCGAGGAGATACATCTTCTATCAAGGTGTAGCGAGGGGTATCACAGTACCGCTATATGTCGAAGCGAGGGGGCCAATTGTTCCGCTGACATAACAAGGCCAGAAACATCCCCATTTCTAAATAACATTGTTGATTATGAATATATATGAAGTATGATTTTAGTCATTTATGTAGGGCCTTCCTACCTTAACATCATATTAATAGCGTATTATGAACTAAACATATATTAGAGACATCTTAGAGTTCTGGTTGTTATGTGAGCTTAATGTAATTACAGGCCAAAATGAAACTTCAATAGTTAGTTAATTACATTCCCCAAAATGAATGTTAAGGCTAACAAAAATTCCTGTATCTATCTTCTTATGCTCCTTTAGCTCACCATCTCAACCCGACCCTTAGTCTCGATCCAAAAGTGTACCTACAGGAACAACTCATCGTGAGCATGTACATCGTTACTTAACATCATGAATTAATGGCATATAAATAATGTATGGAAATAGTTGATAACATACACTTCCTGTTTAATAGTACTATCCTTCCTTGGTTGTCCCTGTGTCATAATTACGAATATAATCATTAGCTCAAGACATGAGTGAATAACATCATATTTCGTATATAAGCTCACAACAATCCAAGTTAATTAGAAATGGGACTGTCCGGGTTCTATTATGACAGCGGCACAATTGGCCCCCTCGCTCGACATAACACATCTTATGATACCCATTGCTACGCCTTGATAGCGGATGTATCTCTTATTCAGCGGATGATACCCATCGCTACGCCTTGATAGCGGATGTACCCCATCGCTCAGCGGATGATACCCATCGCTACACCTTGATAGCGGATGTACCCCATCGCTCAGTTATGTGAGCGGCAAGACCTTCCTCGCTTGCCCATAATAGTCACCGGACATTCGACCACTCTAAGTAGCATAGTCAAACATGCGTCATCATCTTATAAGCATCATCATTTCAAACATCATCATCATATCATAATTGTCATCGTAACATTATATCATCTTCGTTTATCACAACATCATCATCATAATCATCATCATAAATACTTATGCAAATTGATGCAAAGTCATAGTTTAGGGATATGTTACCGTTGATGCCCGTACGTTTCTTACGTACCTTTTCAAAATGTGGTGAAGTCGTAGTACTTTATCTTCTCGAAGTTGTGGGTCCTTGGGATGGTTCTACACAACCATACAATTCAATATTAGAAGCTAATCATAGTCCAATATTCAAAATTCCTACAAAAATGCCAAAAACACACTTTTGTGTGTCTCGCGATCGATCGCCAAGTCGTCCCGATCGATCGCGAGATCACACTGCCCGCATCAACAAATTTATGCATTCGGCGATCGATCGCCACCTTTTGTGCGATCGATCGCCAAGCTCACCGATCGATCGCCCAAAAGTGGCGATCGATCGCCAAAGGCTTCTGGAGCCTACTGCCTGCTCGCGATCGATCGCCAAAAACGGGCGATCGATCGCCAGCCTCTGTACAACGAAAATCTCCATTTTTGTACCTTTAAACCTCACCAACCTCAACCATCATTTATACCAACAACTTAAAAACATTAAAACACTCAAAACCTTCATTACACACCATAAAACCATTAAAAATCCAACATCCCACCAAGAATCACACTAACCCAAACAAACCCATTTCAAACCCTTTTTAAAACCCTTCCAACACTTAACAAACATTTCAAGAACATCAATAAGTGCTATATAAACATCATAGGCACTAAATCTTACCAATAAATGCAAGAATGAAGCTTTTACAAGAATTTCTTCCCACCTTTAGGGCTAATTTCGAAAATGAGGGGAAAGGGGGGTTTGGGAAAGTGATTTTGGGAATTGAGTGTAAAAGGGTGAGGTGAGGTAGGAATTGTGATTTAAGTATTAAATCCTAACATTTAACTTGCACCCCAATAAACAACATGATGTATATGAAATACATTAACATGGTAAACATTTATAAAATGTAACCAACATCATTAAATCCATATCATCCTCATAATTAAAATCAACATCCTTAAATCATGTTAATTCTTCATTTCCACACATAACTTAATCGTCGTAATAATTCATCATATAAACATAATTAATGTACAGGTTACCATTAATTAATTTCGGGGCATCACAATTTATGTCAAGAACTAATGATTATATGCATGACTATGAAACAGGGACAACCAAAGTGGGTTAATGCGATTAACCAGGAAGTATATGTTACGATTATTTTCATGCATTTATTTATATGCCATTACCTTATGATGTTAAGTAATGATGTACATGCTCATAATGGGTTGTTCCTGCAGGTACCCTTTTGGACTGAAGGGCTAAGGGTCGGGTTGAGACAGTGAGCTAAAAGGAGCATGAAAGAATATAGGATACAGAATTTTGGATAGTCTCTACTCTAGGAGTAGTGTAAATCTATAGCTTTAACATTCATTATCGAGAATGTAATTATTAAGTTTTGAAATTTTATTTTTCGCCTGTAATCTTATTAGCTCAAAGCTACAACCGGAACCCTAAGATGTTATTAATGCATGTTTAGTCCATAATATGTGATTATAATGATGTTAAGGTAGGAAGACCCTACTATAACACTATCAAAGAGTTTGATTTGTTAAAAATCCGGAAGAATCATGCTATACAAGAAGGTTAGTGGGAGTGCGGTTACATTTGTAGTGCTCTATGTTGATGATATCCTACTCATTGGGAATGATATATGATTGATGAAATCGAATAAAGCATGGTTATCTGCTAAGTTCTCTATGAAAGATTTGGGAGAAGCATCATATGTGCTTGGCATAAGGATCAATAGGGATAGATCTAAGAGGATGCTGGGGCTCTCTCAATCTATGTACATAAATACTGTGCTAAAAAGGTTTAGCATGGAACAGTCAAAAGGGATATCTTCCAACATGTCATGGTGTTCATCTCTCGAGGTCAATGAGCCCTAAGGCTGATGAAGATAGAGAAAAGATGGCATCAATACCCTATGCTTCGGCTGTTGGTAGCATAATGTAGGCTATGGTATGTAGTAGGCCTGATGTGGCATATGCTCTTAGTGTAACGAGCAGATATCAGACAGATCCCAATGAAGGTCACTGGAAAGCTGTGAAAACAATCCTTAAGTACTTACGAAGAACTCAGGATATGTTCATGATTTTTGGATCAGAAAGTGGAGGGCTGAAACTTGAAGGCTACGTTGATGCTAGTTTTTAGTCAGACGTAGATGACTATAAATCGATGTTTAGGCTTAATGGTGGTGCTGTATCTTGGAAGAGTTCCAAGCAAGTGTGTGATGACCAGGGATTATAGATGGTAATCCCGGAGTGTTAATAACCCCTAAAGTTGTTTTACGTGCGATTTGGAGTTTAATCACGGTGTTGGGCCTCCCGAGCTCGTCTATTTGGGTAGTCGGGATCGTTGGATCCCGAGGTTGAGATTGTATTCTCATTCCGGTGAAAAACCTATGAGTTGAGTTTTTAGTGTGACCCGGAATCTCGGGTGCTTTGTTTGGGCACCGGTATGGGGTTTTGGAGTTAGAGAGAGAATTTTTGGAAACAGATGATTTTTAATGAATCATGATGTATTTGTGGGGCTATTAGTATTTCGGGGTATTTTTGCTATAAATACCAGTTGAACCCGAGATTTTAATTATCGGAACCATTTTCCTCACCTTGCTTCTCTCTCTCTCCCCGCGCGCTGATTCCCGATCCCCTTTGACCCACGCAACTTCAGGCCGTGTGCCCGCCGCCGTCCGGCCGCCGTTCGGCGCGTCCGACCCACCGGTGGCTTCGTCTCTTCCAGGCGCACCTCTCCATACCATCAATTCAAATTTTGGTCGCGATTTGAGTTCGAATTTCTGCAGAAAGCGCTAGGGTTCGAAACTGGAATCTGTCCGATTTGGGGCTCGATTTTTGGTACGATTTTGGGGCTTTTATTAAGGTGTTTTTGGGGCGTTTTGTGCTGTTATTTGGGTCGAATATTTCTTGCTTTATAGTTCGAAAATTTGTTGCTTAATGGTTCGAATCTGAATGCTGTGTGCGTGGGGTTTATGTTCGAATTTTGGGGGTTTTTGGCAAGGAGTGATGCTTCTTGCTATTGATAGATTTATTACATGTTTTAGATGTATTATGGTGTTTAGTTTGGGTTCAATTTGTGTTGTGAAGGTTCGAAAATTTGTGGGGAATTATTGAGCAATTTTCGATAATGGTTAATTGTCGTGTGTTGACAATATTTTTGAGGGTTATGGGTGTGCTTGAGCATGGGTTGCATGTTCGTAAATAATTGTGAATTAATTTATCGTGTTAGCACATCGTTCCTCGGGGCATGGAACTCGAGCAAGGTTTGGCTCGGACTTCGGAGATTTAAGGTACGTGCGACGTACGAGCATTACTTTATATGAGAGCATTTGTGAAATGCATAATGTATCTTGATTGCATTGATGGTTGTGCGTATGGTTATATATATGTGTTGATAGAGTTATGGAATGACCCAAACTTGACATCGCCGCCACAAGCGTGCGTGATACTAGAGTAGTATGACCTTATAAGATATATGGGGTACTGGGTTTATATGACTATTGTAGGGCATTTGAGATGCCTGAGAATGATCGTGGAATCATGTATTCATTATAAGACATGTGAGATGTCTAAGTATAATGGAGAATTGGTAAATTAAATACTAGGCATTTTGAGCTATCTGTGATTGATAGCGAGGTTGAGAAATCAGTATTTGATATTGAGATATCCATATTTGCATGTATAATATATTTGGAATTACCATCTATTGATATTCGAGAACTAGGCATGCAATGAGTTAAATCAATGTGTTGATTTACTGATTTTTGAGATTTGATGAGTTTGATGATTGTGAGAACATGGACAGTACACGGAATCCCGGATGAGGACGTTGCCATCCAGGGAGTATCATTTAAAATTCATTAGTATTTACTTTTGTTGTAAATTATGAATTTCATTATTGTGATTATGTGATTTTGTGTATTGGTATGCTCACCCCGTTGGGGGCTGTCTCTGTTGGGGCAGGTGAACAGGTACATCGATGGCTTTGGAGTTGAGCTCGAGCTGTTGATTGGATGTACTCCCAGGATCGTGGTACCAGGGCTTAATGGAGCACGGTATCGTATAGAGTACATATATACACCCGAGGGTTATATACACATTTATGATGCTCGCATGTGAGCACGGTTATACTTGTATATGGATTGTATATAAAGGCATGAGCCTTTCTCTCTTTCATTTTATGTTGCATGCAATTAGAGGTAGATTTGCTAAATGATATGAGAGTCATTGGTGTATTATGTGGGTGTTGAAACCCACTTTTGTCGTCATATGTGTGGTGTCTTCCCTGGCTGAGAATTTACTTGGTATTACTGTATTCTGATGAGTATTATGTTTTCCCTGGCCGGGAATTATGTTATGTGTTGTGCTTTTATTTCGGGATAGCTCAATTTACGGGGAGACTCTGCCCAAATTTTTATAAAAGTTCACAATGTAAAAAGTGGCAAAATGGGGATGGTAATGGGCAAACTCTATGAGTCTATTTGTTAGTAGAGATGATCTTATAACGTTGAATATTAAAGGAATTTTGTAAGCACCATCTGAGTTTCACGATTGATTTGTATAGAAGCATGTGCCACACATAGTGGTTAATACACTAATCAAGGGTTAAGGGCTAGGGGTCCTTACATTAGTGGTATCAGAGCAGTGGTTAGCTCTTTGGGACTGTTGAAGGTCTGGAACATGCTGATAGGGATGAGTAGCACATCGGATTCCACCACTGAAGATGAATACATTGCAGCATCAGATGCAGCAAAAGAGGCAGTTTGGATGAGAAATTTCATCCAAGAGTTTGGTGTAATTTCAAGTGTAGTTGACCCAGTCACTGTGTATTATGACAACCATGGAGCTATTGCACAAGCAAAAGAGCCGAGATCTCACCAAAAATCCAAACATACACTGAGAAAATACCAACTAATTCGAGAGATAGCTGGTAGAGGCGACATCCTTATCGAGAGAGTTGCTTCAACAGACAATGTGGCAGTCCACTGACTAAGCCTTTACCACGACTGGTGTTCGAGAGACATCTTGAGAAGATGGGCTTGAGGAATGTTGGTAGTTGGCTCTAGGAGATTATTGGTAAGATCCCGAGATTTGATTACCGTTAATTAAATATAATTTGAGAATTAATTAATAATTAATTTGTAATTAATTAATTAGATGTGAAATTGACAATATGAATTTCAACTGACAATTTAATTAGAACATGACATATTTTTGAAATGGTAAAATAAACTCCGATAATATTTTAGAAATAAATTATTAAAATGAAGAATTTAATTTTGTGTTTAGTAGTGGATATAAATTCTAATCGTTGACTGTAAATTTAATTTATCAGTGCACCCGTGACACTCTAATGTACATAATTAGATTGAAATATATGAATCAATGAATATATAAGTGCATGTGAATGAAACACATCATACTCCCTTCAAAGGTGTGGATTAAAATCACATTTAGGCTTATTAGGGAAGGATGATAAGCTAGTCAAAGAATGTTGAATGGTGGTCTTTAGTATGCTTAGCACACAACCATTCTTTCACATTTGTAGGGTCTTCCTACCTTAACATCATTATAATAACGTATTTATGGACTAAACATGAATTAATAACATCTTAGGGTTCCGGTTGTAGCTTTGAGCTAATAGAATTACAGGCCAAAAATAAAATTTCAAACTTAATAATTACATTCCTAAAAATGAATGCTAACATTATAGGTTTACATTACTGCTAGAGTAGAGACTATCCAAAATCCTGTATCCTATATTCTTTCATGCTCCTTTTAGCTCACTGCCTCAACCCGACCCTTAGCCCTTCAGTCCAAAGTGTACCTACAGGAACAACCCATCATGAGCATGTACATCATTACTTAACATCATAAGGTAATGGCATATAAATAAATGCATGAAAATAATCGTAACATATACTTCCTGGTTAATTGCATTAACCCACTTTGGTTGTCCCTGTTTCATAGTCATGCATATAATCATTAGTTCTTGACTTAAATGATTAAAATCATACTTCACATCTATGCTTAATCAACAATGTTATTTAGAAATGGGGATGTTTCTGGCCTTGTTATGTCAGCGGAACAATTGGCCCCCTCGCTTCGACATATAGCGGTACTGTGATACCCTTCGCTACACCTTGATAGCGGATGTATCTCCTCGCTAGCTATGTCAGCGGTAAGTACCTTCCTCTCTTTCCCATAACAACTACCAGAACACTCTACCATTCCCAATAACATAGTTAAACATGCATCATAACATCATAGCATCTTTAATCATCATAAACATCATCATCACTTGTCATAAACGTCCTTATAAACATCGTATCATCTTTACTCATCATAAGCATCATCATGATAAACTTACTTATCATAATCATCATCATAAACATCTTAAATACTTATGCAATCATTGCGTAGTCATAGTATAGGAGTGTGTTTTACCGTCCGATGCCCGTACGTTTCTTACGTACCTTAATTCCCAAAAGTGGAGAAGTTGGAGAACTTTATCTCCTTGAGGTTGTTGGTACCTGGGATGGTTCTACACAACCATACAAATCAATATTAGAAGCCATTATAGTCCCAATACCAAAAATTCAACAAAAAAACATCATTTGCCACTTTTAAGCTGCTGGCGATCGATCGCTGTATCGAGGTGATCGATCGCCTGACTTTTTGCCTCGCGGCGATCGATCGCTTCATATATGGCGATCGATCGACTGCTGTGCAAATCGCTACTTGCCTTCGGTGATCGATCGCCTCATATATGGCGATAGATCGCCACCTGCTGGTGCGCGATTCTTCACCATTTTTGAGCAATTTTCAAGCTCAATCTCATACCCTGCAAACCCAACCATTCCAACATAACAAATATCATCATAACTCACTAAAACCCACATAAAACACTTCAAAAATCATACCCCAACTACATTCAACACATACCCAAAACAAACCCACATAAACACTTCAAAAATCATCCCATTTCTAAACCAAACATCATTAAAACTTTAGGAAGGGTTCCATACCTCTTGAGGACTCCAAATCCTACAACAAATCCCACAAACAAGACTTTTGTGAAGATTCCTCCTTCCTCCTTTGCCAAATTTCGAAAATGGGGAAATGGGTAGGGTTTGAGAGTGAAATTGGAGATTAAAAGTGTAAAGGGTAAAGTGAGGTGGGTATAGTGGGGTATGGGTTTATAAATGTTAAATTAAAAATTGTACACCCAAAATTACATGATGTATAAAATACCCCAATATGTTATTTTAAAAGCATTTTTTACAAAAATGCACCAAACTTCCATTAAATCCATATTTTCCTCATAATTATCAATCGACATAATTAAATCATGTTAACACCTTATTTTCCAACACATAACATAATTATCACCATAATTCATCATGTAAATATAATTAATTCCCAAATGCAATTAATCATTTCGGGGATGTCACAATACTCCCCTACTTATAAGATTTCGTCCTCGAAATCGCATGCACTTACCCAAAACGAAACTAAACATAAATAATGTGGGGTCTTCCCACCTTAACAGTGTTAGGATAACAAAAATTGAACTAAACATGCATATTATAACGTTTTAGGGTTCCGGTTGTGTGGGGTCCTCTTTACTTAATCCATTATGTATCCAGTTAACATACATATGTGAGTCTGAATTAAGTAAGAACATACACTGATTTAGAGTATTTTACTAGTTAAGTTGTTACAGTACCAAATCCTGAGTACAAAAACCAACTAAATTTGTTTTCTACATATACATGACATGTAATATTAACAACCTAAGCCAGTACAACTCTTATGCAGTGGTTCACCTCGCAGCGGAATAAGACTCACGATTCCCACGTCTATGCAATCCTACAGAAACATTCACAAAACGTGAGTATAGATAAACAACTATCTCAGTGCAATATCAAAACACAATTTCAATAACAATGATAAAGCACAATAAATCATCTAATGTGAATGTTCTGTCTCATGCATCCACAAATGCACCATGTCATGACATGTCTCAACCAGTACCCTATTATCACGAGACTAAAATGATATGCCTATACAGCTCAATATGTCAGTGGAACCACCTCACATCTTCATATTAGCAGCACATATCATAGTACCGTACTCAAATGATAATAGCCAGAGCATATACCCAAAAACCGGCGTATATCTTTATATAGCATAACCGAGCATATACCCAAACCAGGCGTATATCTCTCTTTCACATACCCGAGCATATATCCAAACCAGGCATATATCTCTATGTAACATAACCTGGCATATACCCAATACCAGGCGTATATCTCAAATGCATAACCGAGCATATACCCAAACCAGGCGTATATCTCACATACATATGATATCCATGAATGTACAGGCATATGATACGACCAATCATATGATAATAACATAACACAATTCATATGATATCAATCTCATAATATCATCACACGATATCTATACTCCGTACGTCAACACGTACCTGTACTGCGACACAAACGAGATAAATTAGGCGTCACTGGCTAAGTGCCTCGTTGTCCTGTCCCCTGAGATGATGCTACAACAATGCCAACAATATATCATGTTATCATAGGCATTAAAATCAAATTCTACAAAACTATTTCATTTTTCAACATTTTGGCACTGGCGATCGATCGCTATCAACACCGATCGATCGCCAAAACTCTCTGTCCCCTCGCGATCGATCGCCATCTCTCGCGATCGATCGCCAAAGTGTTCTGTTCACAGCGATCGATCGCGACAATTTCACCGATCGATCGCCACACATTTTCACCGCCTTAAAATTTACTCTGCCTCGGCGATCGATCGTCACAAAGCTCGTGATCGATCGCCGATGTCCAGAAAGTTTAGAACATGGCGATTTTCAAGCTTATCTCCATGGTTCTTCTCTTATACCTCATATTGAACCATTTCAACATGTTTCTTGTAATCCCTAGGAACATATGAACATATTTCTAACATCATAGATTCCAATTCAAAGTATAGAAACATGATAGGATTCTTCACTTGAATACTTGAATTTTCATTTCACATATATAACACCAATGACATATTTCAAGTGTAAAGCTAAGAATTCCTTACCAAGATGGTACACTTTCACTTCACACACCTTCCTAACTCAAGTCACAAGTCAATCCCAAGCTCAAACCACCAAAAACTTGAAAGAGAGGAAGAGGAGCTTGGTAGAGATTTGTAGGTGTAAAATGGTGTATTATGTGATTCCACTTCCCTAATCCACTTGATATAGATCCTTAGTCCCCTAATTTACTTGCTATCATGTCATTTAAAGGTAATTACATGTTAAGTAACATGTACATGAAATGAACTCCAAATTCAAATGCAACTCCAATTCACATGACATTCACATACATAATCAAATGCCTCCTAGTTCATGACTTGATATGTTATTAAATCATTGTACACCATGTTTCATTCCTTACCCTTGCCATATATCATTTCACACATGTTTTCATTCTTTCTTGGTTCCACCCGAACCCCCATTATCATACCGCTAAGTGATATAATTACACCATAATCATATCATACGTATATAACACAAATCGAGGCATTACAATTCTCCCCCACTCATTGAATTTCGTCCTCGAAATTGTATATACAAACATGCATGTATAGATACGCAACTCAACAATCCTTCTCTAAGAAGATAGGAAACATGCTCATGGATGCAACAGTACAGTACTTATATACCAACAGTATAATAAAACTGTAAAATCATACCAGAAAACAAATCCGGATACCGTTGCATCATATGCTGCTCCATCTCCCACGTTGCCTCTTCGACACCCCGTCTGTCCCACTGTACCTTAACCATCGGAATCACCTTATTACGCAACCTGCGTTCAGCTCGATCCAAGATCATAACCGGTCGTTCCTCATACGACACATCTGTATCCAACTGTACATCAGGTAACTGTAATACATGACTCGGATCTGGTTCATACTTCCTTAACAGTGAAACATGAAAAACATCATGAATACTACTCAATGCCGGAGGTAGTGCCAATCGATATGCCAACGTACCAATACGTTGCAATACCTCATACGGACCAACATACCGTGGAGACAATTTTCCACGCTTACCAAACCGTACTACACCTTTAAAAGATGAGATTTTCAAGAACACACGGTCACCAACTTGAAATTCAAGTGGTCTACGTCGCTTATTGGCATAAGCAGCCTGTCTGTCCTGAGCAGCTTTCAGTTTCAATCGAATTACTTTTACTTTCTCTTCCATGTCATGAATCATATCCGGTCCATGTAAGGAAGACTGATTGTGATGACCAGGGATTATAGGTGTTAATCCCGTAGTGTTAATAATCCCTAAAGTGGTTTTACGTGGCGATTTGGAGTTTAATCGAGGTGTTGGGCCTTCTGGGCTCGTTTATTTGGGTAGTTGGGATCGTTGGATCCAGAGGTTGAGATTGTATTCTCATTTGGGTGAAAAACCTAAGAGTTGGGTTTTTGTTGTGTCTCGGGATCTCGGGTGCTGTGTGAGCACCGGTAGGGTGTTTTAGAGTTAGAGAGAGAATTTTTGAAAACAGATGATTTTTAATGAATCATGATGTATTTGTGGGGCTATTAATTTTTCGGGGTATTTTTGCTATAAATACCAATTGAACCCAAAATTTTGCATTTAATTTCATTTCAGCCCCAAATTTCTCTCTCTCCCCGCATGCGATTTTTCCCGTCGCCCCCCAGCTCCCGCCGCTTCAGGCGCTTCGCCCGCCGCCGTCCGGCCGCCGTTCGGCGCGTGCGACCTATCACCGGCTTCGTCTCGTCGAGGCGCAGCTATCCCCTCCGTCAATTCGAAGTTTCGTCGCGTTTTGAAGTCGGATTTGGCAGGAAGGCGTCGATCCCCAATTTCTAGGGTTCATCGATTTCGAACTTTTTACTTCCGATTTTCGATTGGGTAACCTCCCTTACCCCTTTTTCGTCATTTTCGTGTATTTCCCTGCCATTATTGTGTTCGAATTTGATGAATTATAAGGTTCCGAATTTAAGGGCTTGTTTGGGTTCGAATTTAAGGGTTTTGAGTTCGAAAATTGGGGGTTTTTGGCAAGGGGTGTTGATTCTTGCTTGGATAGCTTAATTCACATTTTAGATGAATTATGGTATTTAATTGGGTTCGATTTTTGAGATAAGGGTTCGAAAATTTGTAGGGTGTTCTTGAACAATTTTCGATATTGTCTCATTTATTTCCCTCCCTGCATGTACCCTGCCCCGGGTCTTTTAAAAGGTTAATTGTCGTGTGTTGACAATATTTTGAGGGATATGGGTGTGCTTGAGCATAGGTTACATGTTCGTAAATAATTGTGAATTATTTACCGTGTTAGCACATCGTTTCTCGGGGCATGGAACTCGAGCAAGGTTTGGCTCGGACTTCGGAGATTTAAGGTACGTGCGACGTACGAGCATTACTATATATGTGAAATGCATAAGGTATTTTTGATTGCATTGAATATTGTGCGTATGGTTATACATATATGTTGATATAGCCAAGGAACGACCAAATCTTGATATCGCCGCTTGTAGCGTGCGTGACACTAGAGTAGGATAACTCTTACAAGATATAAGGGGTACTGGGTTTATATGTATCTATTATAAGACATTTGAGATGTCTAGGGTTGTAGAATCATGTATCTATTATAAGACATTTGAGATGTCTAGGTTCGTAGAATCATGTATTCATTATGAGACATTTGAGATGTCTAGGTTCGTAGAATCATGTATTCATTATAAGACATTTGAGATGTCTAGGTATAATGAAGGATTGGTAAAACAAATGCTAGGCATTTGAGCTATCTGTGATTGATAGCGAGGTTGTGAAATCAGTATTAGATATTGAGATATCTATAATTGCATGTTTAATGAATTTTCAATCACTATCTGTTGATATTCGAGGATTAGGCATGCGATGAGTTAATCAATGTGTTGATTTACTGATTTATGAGATTTGATGAGTTTGATGATTGTGAGGACAGGGACACTACACGGAATCCCGGATGAGGTTGCCATCCAGGGAGTATCATTTAAATTCATTTGTATTTACCTTTGTTGTAAATTATGAATTTCATTATTGTGATTATGGGATTTTGTGTATTGGTATGCTCACCCCATTGGGGGCTGTTTCTGTTGGGACAGGTGAACAGGTACACCGATGGCTGTGGAGCTGAGCTCGAGCTGTTGATTGGAGGTACTCCCAGGATCGTGGTACCAGGGCTTGATGGAGCACGGTATCGTATAGAGTACTTATATACACCTGAGGATTATATACATATTCATGATGCTCGCATGTGAGCACGATTATACTTGTATATGGATTGTATATAAAGGCATGAGCCTTTCTCTCTTCATTTGAGGTTGCATGCAATTAGAGGTTGAATTGCTAAATGATATGAGAGTCATTGGTGTATTATGTGGGTGTTGAAACCCACTTTTGTCGTCATATGTGTGGTGTCTTCCCTGGCTGGGAATTTACTTGTATTACTGCTTTCTGATGAGTATTATGTGTTCCCTGGCCGGGAATTATGTTATGTGTTGTGCTTTTTTTTTTTCGGGAAGCTCCATTTATGGGGAGACTCTGCCCAAATTTTTATAAAAGTTCACAATGTGAAAAGTGGCACCAAGGGGTTGGTAAAGGGCAAACATATGAGTCTTTTATTGTTAGGATGATGATCTTATAACATTGAGTATTAAAGGAAAATTTTTGTAATTGACATTCAGTGGTAAAGTATCATCTGAGCTTCCCGATTGACTTTTTATTGAAAGCATGTGCCACACATAGTGGTTAATACACTAATCAGGGGTTAAGGGCTAAGGGGGTCCTTACATTAGTGGTATCAGAGCAGTGGTTGCTCATTGGGGCTGTTAAGGGCCTAGGAAGTTATTGATAGCACATATTTATGCATGATGGCATTAATGTTGTATGACATAACAAATTGTTTATGTGCTATTATGATACGAAAAGTGGTATTGCTAACCATTGTGGTTGCAGGAATCGTGTGGAACACGATAGGATGGCATTAATAGGGATGTCTGGCACTCCGTGTGTTATGTGCCAAGGAAGCTGGTTTTAAGAAAATCAGGTAAAGGGGTATTTCCGAGGTAACATGTATTTTATGTTGTCTTGTTGACACATGATGAATGCAATGTGGTGCATTAAGGTTATGATATATCTTATTGTGCATTGTTTTTGCATATGCATGTTGTGAAATATAAGAGGTGTATTTCACGAGTCAATGTTATCTTAGTAAGGATTTTAATTGCTTACGCTAAGGTCCATTGGAAGCGAGGAAGAATTCCGCTTACATGGAGTAGCAAGAAGCATTAAAATGTACTAATGATAAGGACTCAGGATTGAAATAAGGATTTAAGGAGGAAGGATGTCATGACATTTATTTGTGAAACCATACATTCTTATAATGTGTTTTTATTATGTATTGAATGTTGATGCATAGCGTATATGGCTATTACTGTTAACCCTGATGGTTGCAGGTTACAGGAAATATGGAGTACAAAAAGGAATGATGATTATACATATGTACGGGCATCCCAAGGGCAACATGTATTATGTGTTTAGTCATTTAACACAAGGTAAATCAAGGTATGCATAAGATAGTGCATTATGATATGATACATGTTGATACGCATCGTTTTGCATATGTATATTGTGAAATATAAAGTGAGGATTTCAATGCTTACACTAAGGTCCATATGAGCGAGGAAGAATTCCGCTATATGGAGTAGTAAGAAGCATTGAAATGCACTATTGATATTTCACGAGTCCAGGTTATCCTAGTGAGGATTTCAATGCTTATGCTAAGGTCCATATGAAGCGAGGAAAAATTCCGCTTATGTGGAGTAGTAGGAAGCATTGAAACGCACTACTGATAAGTGACTCAATTCCATAAGAAGCAAGAATTCTGCTGACATGGATTCCATAGGAAGCGAGGAAAAATTCCGCTTACGTGGATTTCCATAAGGAGCAAGAATTCTGCTTACGTGGATTCCATAGGAAGCGAGGAAAATTCCGCTTACGTGGAAAAGGAAGGAGGAACCATAATTTCATGTGTCGATTTATATTTATTTCTCTATGAGGACACGGATAATAGCGATGGTTCATTCCGCTATATTTATTGGCGATGGTTCATTCCGCCAGGTGTATTGATAGCGATGAGGTATGAGATATTGCTATTTTATTAGCTTTATTGTAGCTGGCATGCATTGATATACATGTTTTATTATGCCTATTTTACTAGCATGATAGTGGATGACATACGCTGATGTACATGTATCGTCACTAGTTGACAATGTCTTAGATGCCATGAGTTGGCATGTGTCGTCACAGGATGACGATGACAATGACGATGGTGTAGGAGATGTCTTATTAGACATGCATCATCGTTACGATGATCGATGCGTTGAGTATACGTATTCAGTGGTATGCCTTGGGTGCCAGTACCGAGCACAAAGTGGTGTGTGCGGCACCGATTGACGTGACCCTTATACCGAGCGGGTTGCTCGAGGAATGGTTGGATGCGCTGTACATGTAATTGTACCGCAGCTTACGTTTGGGGTGATCATATTACGAGTGGTGATACCCTTGAGGTATGCTCGTTGGAATGGCTTTTGGCCATGTGATTTGACGACAGGAGTAATCATGGAGGAAAGTACTCGCTTTCTGTCGATGTGACATGTGGTAGACATGGTCACACCACCCTTGAGGGTGTAGGATGGGTCCTAAGGGAGTAGGATCAGGTTATGTTAAGTACATAGGGACATTGGAGTGTCCATGGTGTATCGGCATTAGAGGAATGTTGGATAAAGACCCACTACTCTATTGAGTTTTCTTCCCACAATATGATATACCATGTGGAAACGTCCGTCTTATTGGTAGGTTTGAGGTGAACCTAGAGAGGCAGCGACCAGTTTGTCTGCCGTGTGTGTGCAGCACCATGAGGGGCTTGCTAGAGCCGTTATACTGCTCGTTGGAACCAAGTTGGCAAATAGTAAGGTGATACGATGTGGATTCTGGTGGACTCTAGTAGTCACCATGTCATTTGAGGTTGAGGCTGAGGTTGTGCATGCCTCACTGAAACGTGTATACGTTTATGTTTAATCTTGGTGAGACTTGTCTGGGACAGCTCAGGATGTTGGAGTACTGATAGGGTTGAATATTACGCGTTTTTAGGCTATGATATGTATATGTTTTGGTGTTGATTCTTGGATTATTTTACGGTTTATGGTATATATTTCTAGGAATCAATGTTGAAATGCATAAAATTAGAAGAAATGAACCAAAAATGATGAAAGAATGAATAAAGTTGAAGAAAAGAGGAAAAAACCAGAATCCAAGACACATGTTGCTCATTTCTCCTCAAATTACTATATGTTCGAGCCATGTTTTGGAAATGTGGTCCATATAAACGTTGTAGAACTTTCTCTTATCTTCGCGTGGACAGCTGATTCATCAAATTTGGAGTTCATATGAGAAAGTTATGGCCAAAATACGAAACTCGCCAGAAGCTGAAAAAAGGCGAAGAAACATCATTGAATTAATTCAACAGGTGTAATTACGCCTACTTTGAGGCGTAACTACGCCTAGCCCATGGCTTTTGAAAATTTAAGTGGCGTAATTACGCCACTTTGGAGGCGTAATTACGCCTATCACGCGGGAAGCCAGATTTGTTGACACATCGACAGGCGTAACTACGCCACTTCGGAGGCGTCATTACGCCTGATGAATTTTGGAAATTTTGGACTGCTTTCCTTATTTGATGCACGGGATTTTTAAAAGGCAGGAACGAGACCTACTCAAGGGGATCATCAGATTTTAACCTAGGAACCCAATCACCACAGCCTCCACCTTCTTCTCCCCTCACTTTTCCTTCACTTCATGTGATATCCCTGAAATGATTAATTGCAATCTGGTGCATTAATTGTGATTATATGATTAATTATGGTAGTAATTAATTATGTGTTGGAATTATTATGTGAAAATGCTTAGTCATGTGTTAAAGTGACCCGGGATAGCATTTCAGGGTTTATGTTGGGTATGTTGGGAATTATGGTTGGAAGCATGATTTATTTGCCTTGATTAGCAATTAATTAG
Organism: Haberlea rhodopensis; assembly: GCA_907163345.1. Classification (NCBI taxonomy): domain Eukaryota; kingdom Viridiplantae; phylum Streptophyta; class Magnoliopsida; order Lamiales; family Gesneriaceae; genus Haberlea; species Haberlea rhodopensis. The sequence continues at coordinate 9,748,367 of CAJQUN010000016.1, read as the reverse complement.
AAATCATGTGTTTAATTGATATTTTGGTGCATTTGGTTTAATGCTTTGGAAAATATCATGTTGGGGTGTTGTATACACCATGGGTTGTGGATTGCATCTTTAATTAAACCCAATCCCCTTTTATACCCTTATAACCCCACTTAATACACTCTCACTCTTACTTTACCAAAATCACCACCCAAACCCTTCCCCCTTTCCATTTTCGAGTTGGAGCAAAAAGGTGGGGAGAAAACCTTCCAAAAGTCTTGATTTGTGAAGTTTATTGGGTGATTTGAGGTCCCCAAGAGGTATGGATACCTCATTATCATTTTTTATTGTGTTTGGTTTAGTTTTGGAAGGGTTTTTAATGATTTTGAAATGGGTTTTGTTGGGTTGTTGTGGTTTTGGGTAAGGGTTGGATTTATGGTTGTTTTAAGGTATATTTTGGTGGTTTAAGTTGTTATTTTTGTTGTTGGTTGTTTGGTTAAGTGTTGGAATGGGTTGGAAGAAATTTTGGGAACAAAAATGGTGAAAAACGCATGTCTGCGCGAGGCGATCGATCGCCTGAAAAGAGGCGACCGATCGCCAAGAGACAGTGGCATTTTTACGGGTTAGGCGATCGATCGCCTAAAATGGGGCGACCGATCGCCGAGAGGCAGTGGCCAAATCAAAGGGATGGCGATCGATCGCCATGTTTGAGGCGACCGATCGCCGCAGTGTAAATTTTGAGGCGACCGATCGCCTGGGTGAAGCGATCGATCGCCGCCAGTGGATTTTTGAGAAATGGTTTATTTTGTCAAATTTTTGGTATTTGGCTATTATTTGGCTTCTAATATGGGGTTGTGTGATTGTGTAGAACCATCCCAGGTAGCAACGCAACCGAGGAATTGAAGCCATATCAAATCCACTTTTGGAAAGGTACGTAGTGGACGTACGGGCACCCCAACGGTACATGTATCTTATATACTTATTGTTTATGCATTGTGGATGCAAGTATATATGTGGTATTGCATAGTGGATGCAAATACATGTTATGCATGATGTTTATAGATGCATATGATTATTGGTGCATATCCCATGAGTCGTGGTCATCCCTTGATGATTTTAATGCTTGCCGCTATTTGGTTTGGTTCCGCTAAATATGAAGCGAGGGGTGGGAGCGCCGCATGTCACATTTGAGCGTGGTTATCATATAGGGCGAGGAAAGGGTATTTGCCGCTCAATGAGAGGCGAGGGGTGGGAGTCCCGCAGTCCATTGAAGCGAGGTTATCCTATGCCGCCTATATGTAAATAAGCGAGGGGCATTAAAATACATTGTGATGGACAGACTAGGGATGGGTGATCAGTATTTGGTATTGATGAAATGGTATATGTTCATGACATGTTTAGACCATTTAAAATAATCTATTGATTATACTCATGAGTTATGGTACAGGGACAACCAAACGGGAAGCGTTTGAAATGCATGGGGAAACAGGAAGTGTTTTATTATGATTATGCATTTACGCTTTATCTTCATATTGTGTTGAATATGAATGATTATTATTGCTCATGTTTGGGGGATGTCCTTGTAGGTACCTTTTCGGCATGATAGAAGGGCTTGAACGGGTTGAGGTGGTGAGCTTGACGAGCATTCTATCGAGGATGAAAGGACAAGATTATTTTGGATAGTATCTACTCTAGGAGTAGATAAAACTATAGTTGCACACATTCTTTTGATTGGAATGTAATTAATCCATTTGGTAGTCCTTATTTTTTGGCATGTAATGCTTAAGCTCATAGACTCAACACGTTATTTCTCACTCTGATCATTTATATTAGCTCTATTATGCCTTAATTCCGCACTTAAGGATTAAGGTCCTTACACTTCATGTCCATCCTCCATCCTTCTACCATTCAACCTTCATCCATCTTCACCTATTCATCCTAGGAATTGGAACACTCCAACAAGGCGATTAAAGAGACGATCGAGAAGGAAGCAAGAGAAGGAGCGAAGATCTACAACCGAAGTCGACGCTGGGAGTTTTTCTTTACTTTTAATTCTTAGTTTTGTTGTGTTTTGATTTATTATGAGGAACTAAGTTTATTTATCGAGGCTAGGCGAACCTTTGTTATGAACCTTCGATTTGATGATTTAATGATTGAATTCTTATAGTTCTTTGCGTATGTTTTATGTTCTTCATGATTTTAGAGGTTTGATCACCTTTGAATGATGTTAGTATCGTAATTGAGATCGAGAGATGATTTTATGATACTGAATTAATAACTCATACCATGGATTTCTGTAAGGACCCCCGTGCCCTTAACCCGTAATTAGCGCATAAATCCCATAATCATGTACATGTAACCATCTATGTTGGAAAATAACCATATGCTATATTAGCATAATATACCGATAATAAGATTTTTCCTTTTAATCCAATACATACCATTTCCATTTTTCCAACTAAACCATTTAGCATGTCATGTACTCCCGATATACACTAATTACTTCTCAATTCATCTAGCAGTTCCCAATTAATTGCATATCACAATATAGATGAAAAGAAAAGACCTTTGCCCTTTTATACAACCCATGCACACATATACGTCGCTCACCAACGAGCACCAAATAATCGTATGTGTACATAAAGTATAAAATACCATACTCCCAGATACTGTTACCGGTGCCTCAATCCTGGAAGCACCTCCCAAGCGCCACTCGATCTCAACTCTGGATCTGAGCGTCTATCCAGCCAGCTCTGGTACCTCGATCCTGGAAGTACCTCTAACCAACAGCCCGAGCTCGACTCCAAAGCCGCTGCTACACCTGTAATACCTGCCCCAACAGAGACAGCCCCCACACGGGGTGAGCATACCAATACCACCAATCCAATAATCATAACATTGCAATTCATAAATTTACAGAATGTAAATGCCATAATTTAAATGATACTCCCTGGATGGTAACACCCTCATCCGGGATCCCATGTATTGTCCCTGTTCTCAAAATAACCAAACTCATCAGATTCCCAAAGCCAGTTAATCGCCATATAGATTAACTAATACAGTTCTATCATGCCAGTTCCATAATCAATGTGTAAAATCATTATATATAGGCCATAGATTTCACACATATTTAACCAAGGATTCCATGTTCCCATAACATTGCTCGCTCCACAATAGCGGCATTCTAAACCCAGCGCACGCTCAACAATAGCGGCGTCATAACCGATGGTCGCTCAACGGCGACAACACCCAATCGTTGCTCGCTCGAAAGCGGCACCCTATGATTTACAATGTATGTCTATTTATCACAGTTACCATATACCATGCATTCCACAATCCAATTATTGCAAGTACCATGAATCATGCATTTCGACACCCATCTATTTCCAATACCATACACCATGCATTTCAATACCCATTTATTGTAAATGCCACACACCATGCATTTCACCCATTTATTACAATTACCATATATCATGCATTTCACTATTGCAACATTATAAAAGGCTATGCTCGTACGTTATACGTACCTTAAAATTCCGTAGTCCATGTCAAGCCTGGCTTGAGTTCCATGCCCCGAGAAACATGTGCTAAAACACATAAACAACCCATAATCAAGTATGAGCATGCAACCACGTGCCCAAGCACGTTCAAAACTCCTAAACATATCGTCCATCCAAGACGATTACCAAATTATAAAAAATTCCCGGCTAAGCATGTATAATACCCCCAAAAATAATGTCAATCTATGACAATAGCCTTTTAAAATAACCTGGGGAAAAGCATGCAAGACACCCAAAAGAGCCAAGAAACAATAAAAAGGGGCACCAACACACTGGCCAGCTCGATCGATCGAAATCTCACCTCGATCGATCGAGAACCATCCTCCGATCGATCGGTCCAAATCCCGATCGATCGGTCCACTGTTCCAACGCCACAAAACACATTCTGCCATGCTCGATCGATCGAAATTATTTTCGGATCGATCGAGCAGCCCTGTAAACGCGAGGAACCTCCATGAATGAGCTCCTTCCAACACCAAATCGCCTACAACTCAAACCCACTTCAAATATAACATAAAACCAACCAAAACCATCCAACACTACAAATAAACACTCCTCAAACCAACCAACCCAAAATTATTTAAAAACCCAATTCTTTCAACTCAACACAAACCCTTCCCAAATAATCACCATAATTCATCCAAAACATGAATTAATCAATTAACAATATGAATAAACATCCCTAAGCCAAAACCCCAAATTTTCGAACCCTAACCCGCCCAACAGCAAGAAATTCGAACTAAAATCATGCAATCCAGCGCTCAAATCGAATCAATTGGCAACCAAATTTTATGAATCACAAAGCATAAATTTTCGACACAAAAATGCAGTACAAAACGCCCCAAAAACACTGGAAAAAGAGCCCCAAAAATCGTACCAAAATCGAGCCACAAAATCGAACAGAAATCCAGTTCGAACCCTAGCGCTTTCTGCAGAAATCCGAGCTCAAATCGCGACCAAACTTCAAATTGATGGTATGAATAGGAGCGCCTGGAAGAGACGAAGCCAACGGCGGGTGGCACGCGCCGAACGGCGGCCGGACGGCGGCGGGCGCACGCCTGGAAGCGGCGTGGGTCAAAAGGGGATCGGGAATGGCGCGGGTACGGGGAGAGAGAAGAAGAAGAGGAAAATGGTTCCGATGATTAAAATCTCGGGTTCAACTGGTATTTATAGCAAAAATACCCCGAGATACTAATAGCCCCACAAATACATCATGATTCATTAAAAATCATCTATTTTAAAAAACTCTCTCTCTAACTCAAAAACCCCCTACCGGTGCCCACACAAAGCACCCGAGATTCGAGTCACACTAAAAACCCAACTCGCAGGTTTTCACCGGAATGAGAATACGATCTCAACCTCGGGATCCAACGATCCCAAATGCCCGATTTACCAACCTCGGGAGATGCCAAACCGCAATTAATTCCTAATTGCCACAATTAAAAATCCATCAAGGATTAATACAACACCGGGATTACCACCATAATTCCCGGACATCACAATTATCCCCCTACTAATAAAATTTCGTCCCCGAAATTGCACCGGTGTACTCCACGTAACACCAGGACTACACCAACAAAACAAAGCCAAGACCCTGATTCTGAACCACCTTAGAATCGAATTAACAACTGCGAGAATACCAGTCTCGCACCAAGCCCTAAAATAGCGCAACGTCAAAACTAATACAAACCCGAAAGATAACAACATACCTCGACGTGAATCGTCCCACAAGTCAGTTCACCAAGACTGCAAACCAACCAAATCTCCATTAGTTCTGACAAAGATATCATACCGTGATATACACCACCTGCCCACGATGCTTGACACGCATCGTCAAGATGGGGACCACTAGCATACAACAGTATACTCACAAAAAGAAACCAGTCTTCGTTTCCCAGCCCATCTCCTCCAGAGGAGTAGTTGCACTACTTGCAACCCGTACCGGGTTACCCACGGTCACTGATCCACACAAAATACATCATCGAGGATGTTTGCACCGGTGTGTTCCAAGAAATCATATCTTGGTCCCGACACACCATCAAGACTCCACGAAGTCTCAAGTTCCATAGGGGACATGCAAGGCAAACCATTGCATTCCTACACACGTGTCAACCATGACACTAAACAAATCCGAAACTCGGCCATCCCTCATTTATCCTTGGATCCAACAATCCTAAAAATAGGAAGGCTATCGAATTATCCAACAAGAATTTCCATGGTTCCAAAACACGACAATTCCTCCTCAGGGGAAGTCAAACAGCCCTCACGATCATTCATCAAGAATGCATCGTGCCATCGAGATCACCGATCTCAAAGTCCCACAATCTCGCACCGGAGATTCACCATCCCAAGCAAATTAAACCCACGTTCAACAATGAACAAAAAATAGAGTTGGCATTCGTATACACACATGACATACATGCCCATACACCGCACAACATGCATACGCAATGCAATAGACTCGGGTATCTCCAATCATACCCACATCCCAAAGCCAACTGTCAAACCTCGATTATTCTCACCCCACGGAGAATGATGGTTGACAAACCAAAACCAAAGGGTGTGATTTCAACATCACCACCACACGAATCAAAATAACGAATCTCCCCAAAAGATTCAACCGGTAGGAATCATAATACCGTCTTCCTCTCAAGGAAAAAGTCATGAATCCATGATTCTCCAATCCTCGAACTACCGTTCGGAAGACCCGGGTATATTTATACCAAAACATAACCCGGAACCCAGAAATACACAATTGGTTAGAGTAGTGCATCAATACTACCATTATCCGATCCAAAATCAGTATACGCCATGTATACACATCCCAACGATGCTCTGTACTAATGCCATAGTACTCCACAATCAAGCATCTCCCCGAAGACGTCTCGTCAAACGTCTCACCGAGGTAAGAAATCCATTACTCGGTCCAACATCAGTAATGCTTACCATGGCTGATTTACAATCAAACCACGACCGATGCAAGCTGTCTCTAAGACAGTACAATCCAAAACTCTCCAAGAGACAAAATCAATATAGTAGTGTCACCCCACTAACTATATCTCACAAACCATTGTGACTCCCATTGCATGCCATATGCAAGGATGTTCAACTAGAGCTAACAACGACTTGTTGACACTCACGTTGGTAATACCAACAAACTTGAGCTGTCCCTGTACAAGTCCCTCAAAACAATGACGTATAAACGTCCCCGTGAGGTATTCTCTACCTCAAATACCATGCTACATAGAGACTACAAGAGTCTACCATAACCCTCATCGTATCACCATACGATTCACCAAACTCGAATCCAACGAGCATTATAATGGCTAACACAAGCACACCAAAGTACTGCAACAATACATGGCTAAAGATTCGCTGGTCCCATAGGCTTATACCAACCTATCAACGTGACACACATTCCAACCCGGTATACCATACCGCACAAACCATTAGAGTTGTGGGTCATCGCCCAACATATCTCTAAAACACCAAAACACACTGGACAACCCAGCGTCCATGCTCAATTATCATGCAATCGTAATCCATTAGGACTTATTCCACGCCCTTAGGGTGGGTGTAACCATGCCTACACCACATCACAATAACAGGCGAGTAGTTTCCTCAATGACTACTCTTACCACCCATCACTTGGCCTTAGCCATCCCAGCGAGCATACCCAAGGGTATCATTGCTCGACAAATATTTACCTCCATAATACGATGCGGTACACTTACCGGTACAATGCATCAATGCTCCATCGAGCAAACCTGCTCGGCAAAAGGTCTCGTCAACTAATGACCCAGACTCCACCATGTGCCCACCATTGGCACTCAAACCATACAACCAAATACATAACACGAATGTATAAATCACCAAAACGACGCCAAGCATCCACATAGACATCCCAAATAACATCGTCAAACATATGACGGTACACAACAATATACCATAATCACAATACTGATAACAGAAGTAATATGCCATACCTCATCGCTATCGAGATAGCGGAATACCTGTATCCATCGTCCACCAACGGTACATAAGTAGCATCCATTGCTCGTAGGCGGCGTAATCCAGTGCTACCCACATAGCGGTATAACCCATCGCTATAGAATCAGCGGCATGATCCTCTAGCCATAAAGTCAGCGGCATGAACAATCGCTATAGATATCCGGCGGTATGAACCATCATCATAGATGTAGCGGAATGTACCATCGCTATATGATACCTGGCGGCATGAACAATCGCCAAAAGATGTAGCGGAAAGACCCGTCGCTAAGAATACCCGGCGGCATAAACCATCGCCAATAGAATAGCGGAATGAATCATCGCTAAGAATACCTGGCGGCATAAACCATCGCCAATAGAATAGCGGAATGAACCATCGCTAAGAATACCTGGCGGCATAAACCATCGCCAATAGAATAGCGGAATGATATCCCTCGCTATAATATGACAGCGGTCGTGTTCTTCGCTTCATATGAGCGGCAAATATCTTCATCGCTATCACGCTTCGACATACCAGCGGCAAATAATATCTCTCGCTACAATATGACAGCGGCCGTGTTCTTCGCTTCATATCAGCGGCAAAATATTCTCTCATCGCTACGGTATGACAGCGGCACCATTACTTCTCGTTTTAATCATGACAGCGGAAATACCCCTCGCTTTACATGACAGCGGAAATACCCCTCGCTAAGATATGACAGCGGTCGTGTTCTTCGCTTCATATCAGCGGCAAGTATTCACATCGCTACGCCATGAAGCGGCAAGTATTCACATCGCTACGCCATGCATGCAACCGTAATGCATAACCCGTATTCCGATAAACATCGCCATGAGTGTATTTTAATGCACCTCGCTTCAAATGTGACATGCGGAAATTTTACCATCGCTTCAACATTTAGCGGCAAAGCATCAAAATCATCACTCCGATATATATGCAACCGTAATGCATAACCCATGTCTCATAAGACCCTGCAACCACCATGGTTAGCAATAACACATTCCAATTATGAACACATATCATAAATGCACATAAGCAATATGTTGTGCCACGTAACACTAACTACCATCATGCATAAGTATGTGCTTCTCATTCCCATTAATATTTTCCTAGGCCCTCAACAGCCCCAAAGAGCTAACCACTGCTCTGATACCACTAATGTAAGGACCCCCGTGCCCTTAACCCGTAATTAGCGCATAAATCCCATAATCATGTACATGTAACCATCTATGTTGGAAAATAACCATATGCTATATTAGCATAATATACCGATAATAAGATTTTTCCTTTTAATCCAATACATACCATTTCCATTTTTCCAACTAAACCATTTAGCATGTCATGTACTCCCGATATACACTAATTACTTCTCAATTCATCTAGCAGTTCCCAATTAATTGCATATCACAATATAGATGAAAAGAAAAGACCTTTGCCCTTTTATACAACCCATGCACACATATACGTCGCTCACCAACGAGCACCAAATAATCGTATGTGTACATAAAGTATAAAATACCATACTCCCAGATACTGTTACCGGTGCCTCAATCCTGGAAGCACCTCCCAAGCGCCACTCGATCTCAACTCTGGATCTGAGCGTCTATCCAGCCAGCTCTGGTACCTCGATCCTGGAAGTACCTCTAACCAACAGCCCGAGCTCGACTCCAAAGCCGCTGCTACACCTGTAATACCTGCCCCAACAGAGACAGCCCCCACACGGGGTGAGCATACCAATACCACCAATCCAATAATCATAACATTGCAATTCATAAATTTACAGAATGTAAATGCCATAATTTAAATGATACTCCCTGGATGGTAACACCCTCATCCGGGATCCCATGTATTGTCCCTGTTCTCAAAATAACCAAACTCATCAGATTCCCAAAGCCAGTTAATCGCCATATAGATTAACTAATACAGTTCTATCATGCCAGTTCCATAATCAATGTGTAAAATCATTATATATAGGCCATAGATTTCACACATATTTGACCAAGGATTCCATGTTCCCATAACATTGCTCTCTCCACAATAGCGGCATTCTAAACCCAGCGCACGCTCAACAATAAGCGGCATTTCACTATTGCAACATTATAAAAGGCTATGCTCGTACGTTATACGTACCTTAAAATTCCGTAGTCCATGTCAAGCCTGGCTTGAGTTCCATGCCCCGAGAAACATGTGCTAAAACACATAAACAACCCATAATCAAGCATGATCATGCAACCACGTGCCCAAGCACGTTCAAAACTCCCAAACAGATCGTCCATCCAAGACGATTACCAAATTATAAAAAATTCCCGGCTAAGCATGTATAATACCCCCAAAAATAATGTCAATCTATGACAATAGCCTTTTAAAATAACCCGGGGAAAAGCATGCAAGACACCCAAAAGAGCCAAGAAACAATAAAAAGGGGCACCAACACACTGGCCAGCTCGATCGATCGAAATCTCACCTCGATCGATCGAGAACCATCCTCCGATCGATCGGTCCAAATCCCGATCGATCGGTCCACTGTTCCAACGCCACAAAACACATTCTGCCATGCTCGATCGATCGAAATTATTTTCGGATCGATCGAGCAGCCCTGTAAACGCGAGGAACCTCCATGAATGAGCTCCTTCCAACACCAAATCGCCTACAACTCAAACCCACTTCAAATATAACATAAAACCAACCAAAACCATCCAACACTACAAATAAACACTCCTCAAACCAACCAACCCAAAATTATTTAAAAACCCAATTCTTTCAACTCAACACAAACCCTTCCCAAATAATCACCATAATTCATCCAAAACATGAATTAATCAATTAACAATATGAATAAACATCCCTAAGCCAAAACCCCAAATTTTCGAACCCTAACCCGCCCAACAGCAAGAAATTCGAACTAAAATCATGCAATCCAGCGCTCAAATCGAATCAATTGGCAACCAAATTTTATGAATCACAAAGCATAAATTTTCGACACAAAAATGCAGTACAAAACGCCCCAAAAACACTGGAAAAAGAGCCCCAAAAATCGTACCAAAATCGAGCCACAAAATCGAACAGAAATCCAGTTCGAACCCTAGCGCTTTCTGCAGAAATCCGAGCTCAAATCGCGACCAAACTTCAAATTGATGGTATGAATAGGAGCGCCTGGAAGAGACGAAGCCAACGGCGGGTGGCACGCGCCGAACGGCGGCCGGACGGCGGCGGGCGCACGCCTGGAAGCGGCGTGGGTCAAAAGGGGATCGGGAATGGCGCGGGTACGGGGAGAGAGAAGAAGAAGAGGAAAATGGTTCCGATGATTAAAATCTCGGGTTCAACTGGTATTTATAGCAAAAATACCCCGAGATACTAATAGCCCCCACAAATACATCATGATTCATTAAAAATCATCTGTTTTAAAAAACTCTCTCTCTAACTCAAAACCCCCTACCGGTGCCCACACAAAGCACCCGAGATTCCGAGTCACACTAAAAACCCAACTCGCAGGTTTTCACCGGAATGAGAATACGATCTCAACCTCGGGATCCAACGATCCCAAATGCCCGATTTACCAACCTCGGGAGATGCCAAACCGCAAATAAAAATCCATCAAGGATTAATACAACACCGGGATTACCACCATAATTCCCGGACATCACAATTTCAGACCGAGATCGAGAGATGACGTCAAATACATGCGTGATAGCCATAGATATCTAGTAATTGAATGCTAGGAGTTTTCATGGATCTTATGCAATATTGAGTTGTTAAATAAGTACACGAGAGTGACTTACTGCAATTTGATATTAGGTTTAATATAACTCGAGAGAGTATATTAGATAAATTCGGAGAACTCGTCACCATAGAAATATTTGGTTATTCAATCGAGAATTGTAGGGGATTGCATTGGTGAGCCAAAGTCTCGATAATCTTCTCTATTGGATTTTTCTCGTTTACTTTTATTGACTTGGTTGGATTAGTAGTTAATTATAATTAATTAGTAGTTTAATTATCAATTTATTATCGTAGGTTAAATATAGTTAAAAGTGTCTTATTTGGTACTTACTTGTTAGTCCCTGTGGGTTCGACAATCCGTATTCTTCCTATCTATACTAAAACTTGACACCGTGCACTTGCGGTCTAAAATCGCTAGATTGGAAATAATTGTTAAAATAAAAGCGATCAAGTTTTTGGCGCCGTTGCCGGAGACTAACTTTAGTAATATCATACGAGAAGCTTGACTGTAATTTAACCATTTTTTTTCTTCTTTGTATATATTTATATAAAAAAAAACTATATTTAATTGTTTTATTTGTTTTCCTTGCGAGGTACTTGTGATGCTTCATCAACAAGTCTTCACAAGATTTGCCCAACAATATTCAGAGCCGTTTTACGTAGCGTGGGGAAGATTCAATGAATTGGCAGACACATTCCGGTGTCACAACTTTTCGAACTATACTCTTCTGCAATATTTCTTCACAGGTTTGGATGCACAGACACGAGAATGGGTATTTAGCGGAGCACTGGTGACTGGGAGTCCCCTGGTTGATAGAGATGAGGACAGTGTGTTACACCTGTTCAATGATATGGCGGACTTCGATTATCACTGGTATTGTGATCCTTCACTACAAGGTTGGAGTCACCAATACCCACCGGAGCCTCACTACCCTAATGATACGCCCCAACTATTTGAACATCACGAAGAGAGGAGAGATAGTTCTGCAGACGTCACGACTCAGTTAGAGGATACCTTAATAAGATTCATGGCATCAACTGAGAACAGTTTGGAGTGCCAAACAACTCTATGTGCCACCTTGAGCAGCAAATGGCGGTCCTTATGGAAACAATTTCAACTAGCTGCCAGGAGGAAGAGACAAGAGCTACCAATCAAGATGCGACGAATCGAGTTTGGTTATATGATGATGATCACTCAACCAACCAAGTTTGGGGGAGTGATCCTTCTCATGTGGAAAAGTCATGGGAACTTGAGCCTCTTCAAGAGATTGAGCCTACTTCAAAGATGTTATCCGAGAAGTTCTCATGCGAAGATGAGTCGAGTGTGACGTTGGAGAAGGAAGAGAATTTCGAAGCTTCTGATTTGAGCCCATCGATGGAGACATGTTCTATGCCATATGTGGATCCGTATTTTCCATCGATGCCAACTTCACCGCACTACGTCCTCCAAGATATGAAGCCAAGTCAAGAATCATTCTCACGTACCTACCAATTCAAGAGTGTTGTTGGAGCGAAGAGCTTACACTGTTACAATCATGCCAATCTTGAGGGCATACTGAATCAAGATCCATTAGTTGTATCATACGATACTTACTATGGGCGGCAACCGCTCTTTGATGGTTGCTTCTGATGGTCAAGCCGATGACTAGAAATCAGCGCTTCTTGGGAGGCAACCCAAGTGTATCCTTTTGCAATTTAGTTTGTTATTTGCTTTTCAGTTTTGTTTTTCGTTTTGTCTATCTCTCGAGTCGACTATTTTATTTGCATTCTTCTTTTGCTAGGTACTCATTTGGAGCGATGAACCCCCTACATCAGTGGAGCTTTCAAAAGCCAATCTTCCTCAACCCTCATGCAAGCGTCTTGATCAGGGGAGTTTACTATTTCCCTTTGATTCATTTCAACATTGAGGACAATGTTTGATTTAAGTTTGGGGGAGTGGCTTGCATGTTTTTTCTTGTTTTATCCACATGTTGTGTGCTTAATTGACACTTGAATCGTCTGATTATTAAGAGCTAATTTTTTTTTAATGAGTTCAATTAGTAAGATAAGAAAAAATCATAGTAGTGGTCTCTATTCAATGATGATACTAGTCTCACTATGCATGTCAACTTGAGTTTTGATGATTGTAAGACTTGTTTGTGAATATCTTGTTTTGAGTAGCATGTCAAAGATGAGGAATATTTTGAGCACATCTAAGTCATAATCTTGTGAATTGCATTTGGAGTAGTAAGAATCTTTGTGAACTTAATGAATTATTTTGAGCATCTTAGAGTACCTTAGAAACTATTTGATGATGACACTTTGAGGCGAAATTTTATAGTTGTGAACTTGACTTGGAAATGATCTAGGCGATCTTTCGACCGTTTGAGCCTTTCAAGCTTACCATGTATATATCAATTCTCTAGTGTCCCATTTTTTAGCTTTAATTACAAAAGAATGGAGTATGTTTAACATACAATTAGCCCCCATTCAACATTCTTTGGCAAACTCATTATACCCACCTTTATGAGCTTAAATTGAAAAGAATTTTCCTTACCCAAAGGGAGTATAATGAATATCATTCGATGCACTTGAATTATTATATCTTGATGAGCTTATTGAAAAAATTGATGAATGAGAAAAGAAAAAGATAGACAAAAAGCCTTGAGAAAAAGATTGACTAAATAAGACCCAAAGTGGCCAAGGCTATAAAAGAAAAAGAAGAGAAGCTCGATGTGTGCAAAACATTTGAATTGTAAATGATTATACTCTCTTCTTTGCGCTTATCCTATCTTTTCTTTGAAGCCAACACCAAAGGCCTTACATTACAAGCTTAAAAAGTCCTTTTGATCCAAGTCTAGGGAGTAACTATCATTAGTGGAGAAGTTGTTTGAAAATAGGCATATGTAATGCTTGATGATAATCTCGACTTTGAGTTGATTAGCATGATTTGATCTTGAATATGTGCATGAAACTTGAGATTGACTAGAGTACACACACACGTTCCGATTTTGAGATATGTTGCTTGAATTAGGAGAAAACATGTCTTGTCAACTTTTGTATATGTGCATGAGATTTCTGAGAATAAGCAAGTCATGAAATAATTGTTTCAAATATCAAGAATGAACTCTACCTTATGATTTTAATGCTTAATCGAGGACGATTAAGTGATAAGTTTGGGGGAGTTGATAGGGTTGAATATTACGCGTTTTTAGGCTATGATATGTATATGTTTTGGTGTTGATTCTTGGATTATTTTACGGTTTATGGTATATATTTCTATATTTCAGGAATCAATGTTGAAATGCATAAAAGTAGAAGAAATGAACCAAAAATGATGAAAGAATGAATAAAGTTGAAGAAAAGAGGAAAAAACCAGAATCCAAGACACATGTTGCTCATTTCTCCTCAAATTACTATATGTTCGAGCCATGTTTTGGAAATGTGGTCCATATAAACGTTGTAGAACTTTCTCTTATCTTCGCGTGGACAGCTGATTCATCAAATTTGGAGTTCATATGAGAAAGTTATGGCCAAAATACGAAACTCGCCAGAAGCTGAAAAAAGGCGAAGAAACATCATTGAATTAATTCAACAGGCGTAATTACGCCTAATTTGAGGCGTAACTACGCCTATCCCACGGCTTTTGAAAATTTAAGTGGCGTAATTACGCCACTTTGGAGGCGTAATTACGCCTATCACGCGGGAAGCCAGATTTGTTGACACATCGACAGGCGTAACTACGCCACTTCGGAGGCGTCATTACGTCTGATGAATTTTGGAAATTTTGGACTGCTTTCCTTATTTGATGCACGGGATTTTTAAAAGGCAGGAACGAGACCTACTCAAGGGGATCATCAGATTTTAACCTAGGAACCCAATCACCACAGCCTCCACCTTCTTCTCCCCTCACTTTTCCTTCACTTCATGTCCATCCTCCATCCTTCTACCATTCAACCTTCATCCATCTTCACCTATTCATCCTAGGAATTGGAACACTCCAACAAGGCGATTAAAGAGACGATCGAGAAGGAAGCAAGAGAAGGAGCGAAGATCTACAACCGAAGTCGACGCTGGGAGTTTTTCTTTACTTTTAATTCTTAGTTTTGTTGTGTTTTGATTTATTATGAGGAACTAAGTTTATTTATCGAGGCTAGGCGAACCTTTGTTATGAACCGATTTAATGATTGAATTCTTATAGTTCTTTGCGTATGTTTTATGTTCTTCATGCTTTTAGAGGTTTGATCACCTTTGAATGATGTTAGTATCGTAATTGAGATCGAGAGATGATTTTATGATACTGAATTAATAACTCATACCATGGATTTCAGACCGAGATCGAGAGATGACGTCAAATACATGCGTGATAGCCATATATATCTAGTAATTGAAAGCTAGGAGTTTTCATGGATCTTATGCAATATTGAGTTGTTAAATAAGTACACGAGAGTGACTTACTGCAATTTGTTATTAGGTTTAATATAACTCGAGAGAGTATATTAGATAAATTCGGAGAACTCGTCACCTTAGAAATATTTGGTTATTCAATCGAGAATTGTAGGGGATTGCATTGGTGAGCCAAAGTCTCGATAATCTTCTCTAGTGGATTTTTCTCGTTTACTTTTATTGACTTGGTTGGATTAGTAGTTAATTATAATTAATTAGTAGTTTAATTATCAATTTATTATCGTAGGTTAAATATAGTTAAAAGTGTCTTATTTGGTACTTACTTGTTAGTCCCTGTGGGTTCGACAATCCGTATTCTTCCTATCTATACTAAAACTTGACACCGTGCACTTGCGGTCTAAAATCGCTAGATTGGAAATAATTGTTTAAAATAAAAGCGATCAAGTACCAACAAGAGAGTCATCAGGTCGTTATTGACTCAATCTAAGGGAACCCGTGTATTAGGGATACAATGGGTGTTATTGTATCCAGTTTTCCGAACGGTGGTTCGAGACTAGTGGATCTCGAGTTCGATGGCACTTCCCTTGTGAGGAAGGAGGTAGTATTATACCTATTTGGGAATCTTTGAAAGATTCGGTGAGTTGGTGCTTGTGGTGTTGATTTTGAGAATCACGCCGTGTTGTTGATCGTCGATTTTCATTCTCCTTTGGATGGGAATGACTCTGGATTGACGGTTGTGTTTGGGGCTTAGGGGTATGTTGCAGATACCCGAGCCAAGTGCATTGAGTATGCATGCGATGTCAATACTTAGGCAGGTATACCGGCGAGTATACGGATGCCAGTTATTGATTTCCTTTCTGTCAAGCATAGAGTTATGCTATTTTAGGATGGTTAAATCTCTGATGAGAGATATGGAACACCTTGAGATTGGGAATCTCCATGGCACGATAATTATGAGGAACAATCGTGAAGTTAGTTGACTTCCCTTGAGGAGGAATTATCTTGTGTGGGTTAAGGTATTTCCTTGTTGGTATTTTCTTTCGAGTTTGCGATAGCCTTCCCAAGTTTGGATTGTTAAATCCTAGGATTATCAAGGGATGGCAGGAATTCGGATGGTTGGGTGTCGCTGTCGACACAAGCGTTGAGGATGCAATAGGTTTATTGCATGTCCTTTCAAATTTTGAAACTCTGTGGAGTCTCGATTGTTTATTACGACCAGGATGTGGTTCTTGGGATATCCGGAGGTGGACATCTTGTGAGATGTCTTTTGTGTGGATCGGTGGCCGTGAGTTGCCCGATCCGAGTTGCAGAGGGTGCAACTGCTCCTTGGATGGAGGTGGTCTGTATAGCGGGAAACCAGGTTTGGTATGTGTACACCGTGGTGTACTAGTGTTTCCCTCGTAACGATGTATGTTAGACATCGTGAGTCTTGGTAAAGATGTCATTGGATGATATCTACGATAGAATCAGGAGCGATTCGAATCCTTACAGTTTCAGTTGACTAACTGCTTTTGGATTGTTAGCGTTGAGCTGTGCTGACGCTCTTTGACGTTATGATGGATTTGGAAATCTATTCCACTCCAGAGTTTGACACGAGGTCAACGTTCTCACGGTTGAGGTGTCATTCAGGTTGCGTTCTTACTAGTTGTATTAGAACTAAGGATGACTGTCCGATCTACAGTCGTAAGTATAGGTTATTTTGCAGTCATGAGGGACTGACTTTTGGGATGAATCGCACCGAGGTACGTTTTGCCTCTTGGGTGATAGGTTGGTTTTGGTAAGTCGCTCTGTTTCAGAGTTTGATGTGAGGTAAGTATCCTCGCGTTTATTAATACGATTCTGATATGGTCAAGAATCGGGGTTATGGCTTCATGTTGTTGTGTAGCCTGGGTGTTACGTGATACACCAGTGCTAATTTCGAGGACGAAATTCTTTTAGTGGGGGATATTGTGATGACCAGGGATTATAGGTGTTAATCCCGTAGTGTTAATAATCCCTAAAGTGGTTTTACGTGGCGATTTGGAGTTTAATCGAGGTGTTGGGCCTTCTGGGCTCGTTTATTTGGGTAGTTGGGATCGTTGGATCCAGAGGTTGAGATTTTATTCTCATTTGGGTGAAAAACCTAAGAGTTGGGTTTTTGTTGTGTCTCGGGATCTCGGGTGCTGTGTGAGCACCGGTAGGGGGTTTTAGAGTTAGAGAGAGAATTTTTGAAAACAGATGATTTTTAATGAATCATGATGTATTTGTGGGGCTATTAATTTTTCGGGGTATTTTTGCTATAAATACCAATTGAACCCAAAATTTTGCATTTAATTTCATTTCAGCCCCAAATTTCTCTCTCTCCCCGCATGCGATTTTTCCCGTCGCCCCCCAGCTCCCGCCGCTTCAGGCGCTTCGCCCGCCGCCGTCCGGCCGCCGTTCGGCGCGTGCGACCTATCAGCGGCTTCGTCTCGTCGAGGCGTAGCTATCCCCTCCGTCAATTCGAAGTTTCGTCGCGTTTTGAAGTTGGATTTGGCAGGAAGGCGTCGATCCCCAATTTCTAGGGTTCATCGATTTCGAACGTTTTACTTCCGATTTTCGATTGGGTAACCTCCCTTACCCCTTTTTCGTCATTTTCGTGTATTTCCCTGCCATTATTGTGTTCGAATTTGATGAATTATAAGGGTTCGAATTTAAGGGCTTGTTTGGGTTCGAATTTAAGGGTTTTGAGTTCGAAAATTGGGGGTTTTTGGCAAGGGGTGTTGATTCTTGCTTGGATAGCTTAATTCACATTTTAGATGAATTATGGTATTTAATTGGGTTCGATTTGTGAGATAAGGGTTCGAAAATTTGTAGGGTGTTCTTGAACAATTTTCATATTGTCTCATTTATTTCCCTCCCTGCATGTACCCTGCCCCGGGTCTTTTAAAAGGTTAATTGTCGTGTGTTGACAATATTTTGAGGGATATGGGTGTGCTTGAGCATAGGTTACATGTTCGTAAATAATTGTGAATTATTTACCGTGTTAGCACATCGTTTCTCGGGGCATGGAACTCGAGCAAGGTTTGGCTCGGACTTCGGAGATTTAAGGTACGTGCGACGTACGAGCATTACTATATATGTGAAATGCATAAGGTATTTTTGATTGCATTGAATATTGTGCGTATGGTTATACATATATGTTGATATAGCCAAGGAACGACCAAATCTTGATATCGCCGCTTGTAGCGTGCGTGACACTAGAGTAGGATAACTCTTACAAGATATAAGGGGTACTGGGTTTATATGTATCTATTATAAGACATTTGAGATGTCTAGGGTTGTAGAATCATGTATCTATTATAAGACATTTGAGATGTCTAGGTTCGTATAATCATGTATTCATTATGAGACATTTGAGATGTCTAGGTTCGTAGAATCATGTATTCATTATAAGACATTTGAGATGTCTAGGTATAATGAAGGATTGGTAAAACAAATGCTAGGCATTTGAGCTATCTGTGATTGATAGCGAGGTTGTGAAATCAGTATTAGATATTGAGATATCTATAATTGCATGTTTAATGAATTTTCAATCACTACCTGTTGATATTCGAGGATTAGGCATGCGATGAGTTAATCAATGTGTTGATTTACTGATTTTGAGATTTGATGAGTTTGATGATTGTGAGGACAGGGACAGTACACGGAATCCCGGATGAGGTTGCCATCCAGGGAGTATCATTTAAATTCATTTGTATTTACCTTTGTTGTAAATTATGAATTTCATTATTGTGATTATGGGATTTTGTGTATTGGTATGCTCACCCCGTTGGGGGCTGTCTCTGTTGGGACAGGTGAACAGGTACATCGATGGCTGTGGAGCTGAGCTCGAGCTATTGATTGGAGGTAATCCCAGGATCGTGGTACCAGGGCTTGATGGAGCACGGTATAGTATAGAGTACTTATATACACCTGAGGATTATATACATATTCATGATGCTCGCATGTGAGCACGATTATACTTGTATATGGATTGTATATAAAGGCATGAGCCTTTCTCTCTTCCTTTGAGGTTGCATGCAATTAGAGGTTGAATTGCTAAATGATATGAGAGTCATTGGTGTATTATGTGGGTGTTGAAACCCACTTTTGTCGTCATATGTGTGGTGTCTTCCCTGGCTGATAGGGTCATGTCCAACGCTTCTTCAAATGATGTAGGGTTATTGGACATGACCCTATCAAACAATTCAGGCCTCAATCCTTTCACAAATTGTCTGATCTTTGCCTTTGTGTTAACAGCAATATGTGGCACATACCGGAGCAAAGAAGAATAATGCACAGCATAGTCAGATACTGTCATTGATCCATGTCTCAAGTTTGTAAATTCATCCTCTCTCCTCTGCCTTGCTGCAACAGAGAAATAATGCTCCAGGAACTTTGTTCTAAACACATCCCAGTTCACTGTCTGTCTTGAGCCCTCAACTCAAGTACTGTGGACTTCCACCACATCATAGCTTTCTTAGCTAACTGGAATTCAGCTAAACGTGCTGATACAAAGATCTGTTCTATACGTTCCAGCCACTCCTCTTACAGTTCTCCTGATTCAGTCCCCTCAAACCTGGGTGGCTGATAACTCAGAAACTGCGTCAATGTCAATTCTCCAGGCAACAGTACCTGTTCTACTGGTCCTTGCTCAATCGGTAGTGGTGGCACAGGCGCCATCCTCACACTAGCATTGCCACTCAGGGCATCCCCAACATCCTCATGATACCCTCTGTCTGTCATAGCTGTAGATCAAGGGTTAACAATAACATTTACAAGTATATAACATGTTAGAATAACATCATATTCTAAATACTAACATGTTATTACCATTCTCAAAGTGTTTAGGTAACTCCCTAATACACTTCCTCTACCCATGTTCACCCCGTTCTCGAACCACTGCTCTGATACCACTAATGTGGGGTCCTCTTTACTTAATCCATTATGTATCCAGTTAACATACATATGTGAGTCTGAATTAAGTAAGAACATACACTATTTAGAGTATTTTACTAGTTAAGTTGTTACAGTACCAAATCCTGAGTACAAAAACCAACTAAATTTGTTTTCTACATATACATGACATGTAATATTAACAACCTAAGCCAGTACAACTCCTATGCAGTGGTTCACCTCGCAGCGGAATAAGACTCACGATTCCCACGTCTATGCAATCCTATAGAAACATTCACAAAACGTGAGTATAGATAAACAACTATCTCAGTGCAATATCAAAACACAATTTCAATAACAATGATAAAGCACAATAAATCATCTAATGTGAATGTTCTGTCTCATGCATCCACAAATGCACCATGTCATGACATGTCTCAACCAGTACCCTATTATCACGAGACTAAAATGATATGCCTATTCAGCTCAATATGTCAGTGGAACCACATCACATCTTCATATTAGCAGCACATATCATAGTACCGTCCTCAAATGATAATAGCCAGAGCATATACCCAAAAACCGGCGTATATCTTTATATAGCATAACCGAGCATATACACAAACCAGGCGTATATCTCTCTATCACATACCCGATCATATATCCAAACCAGGCATATATCTCTATGTAACATAACCAAGCATATACCCAATACCAGGCGTATATCTCAAATGCATAACCGAGCATATACCCAAACCAGGCGTATATCTCACATACATATGATATCCATGAATGTACAGGCATATGATACGACCAATCATACGATAATAACATAACACAATTCATATGATATCAATCTCATAACATCATCACACGATATCTATACTCCGTACGACAACACGTACCTGTATTGCGACACAAACGAGATAAATTTGGCGTCACTGGCTAAGTGCCTCGTTGTCCTGTCCCCTGAGATGATGCTACAACAATGCCAACAATATATCATGTTATCATAGGCATTAAAATCAAATTCTACAAAAATATTTCATTTTTCAACATTTTGGCACTGGCGATCGATCGCTATCAACACCGATCGATCGCCAAAACTCTCTGTCCCCTCGCGATCGATCGCCATCTCTCGCGATCGATCGCCAAAGTGTTCTGTTCACAGCGATCGATCGCGACAATTTCACCGATCGATCGCCACACATTTTCACCACCTTAAAATTTACTCTGCCTCTGCGATCGATCGCCACAAAGCTCGCGATCGATCGCCGATGTCCAGAAAGTTTAGAACATGGCGATTTTCAAGCTTATCTCCATGGTTCTTCTCTTATACCTCATATTGAACCATTTCAACATGTTTCTTGTAATCCCTAGGAACATATGAACATATTTCTAACATCATAGATTCCAATTCAAAGCATAGAAACATGATATGATTCTTCACTTGAATACTTGAATTTTCATTTCACATATATAACACCAATGACATATTTCAAGTGTAAAGCTAAGAATTCCTTACCAAGATGGTACACTTTCACTTCACACACCTTCCTAACTCAAGTCACAAGTCAATCCCAAGCTCAAACCACCAAAAACTTGAAAGAGAGGAAGAGAAGCTTGGTAGAGATTTGTAGGTGTAAAATGGTGTATTATGTGATTCCACTTCCCTAATCCACTTGATATAGATCCTTAGGCCCCTAATTTACTTGCTATCATGTCATTAAAGGTAATTACATGTTAAGTAACATGTACATGAAATGAACTCCAAATTCAAATGCAACTCCAATTCACATGACATTCACATACATAATCAAATGCCTCCTAGTTCATGACTTGATATGTTATTAAATCATTGTACACCATGTTTCATTCCTTACCCTTGCCATATATCATTTCACACATGTTTTCATTCTTTCTTGGTTCCACCCGAACCCCCATTATCATACCGCTAAGTGATATAATTACACCATAATCATATCATACGTATATAACACAAATCGAGGCATTACGTGAGCTAATAGGATTACAGGCCA
The DNA here is from genome assembly GCA_907163345.1 of Haberlea rhodopensis. NCBI lineage: Eukaryota > Viridiplantae > Streptophyta > Magnoliopsida > Lamiales > Gesneriaceae > Haberlea > Haberlea rhodopensis. The sequence continues at coordinate 9,725,790 of CAJQUN010000016.1, read as the reverse complement.
AAATAAAAACTTCGTAAACTTAATACATACATTCCTATACAAGAATGCTAACATTTTAGATTTATACTACTCTTAGAGTAGCTACTAAACATAAATAGAATCCTATGCATCTTGTATCCTTGTAGCTCACATCTTCAACCCGACCCTTAGCCCCTTTAGTCCAAAAGTGTACCTACAGGGACAACACATCATGAGCATATACAATTTTACTTAACATCATAAAAACATCACAGTAAATGCATGAAATCTTGGTTAAGTAAACATGCTGGTTATTCGTTAACTTCTTTTTGTTGTCCCTGATTCATATTCATGCATATGGGCATCTTACCCTGTGGCATCTTGCCACACCATAAACATCGTATGGCCTCTTACCATATGGGCATCTTACCCTGTGGCATCTTACCACATAATAAACATCGTATGACCTCTTACCATATGGGCATCTTACCCTGTGGCATATTACCACATAAATACTCATGCGATAAAAGCATAGTCTTAATGTAGGGATGTGTTTTACCGTACGATGCTCGTACGTCTCTTACGTACCTTTTCAAAGGGAGGAGGAGTCAACAGACTTTATCTCCTTGACTGTGCTGGTACCTGGGATGGTTCTACATAACCACAACATGCCATATTAGATACCATATCATGAATCATTGTCAAAATAAAACAAATAAAAACTTTTGCCAAGATTCTGCCTCTCTCGATCGATCGGAACCCATGTCTCGATCGATCGAGAAAGCATAAAAATAGTGCCCAACTTCTGCCTCGACCGATCGATCGAAATCTTATTACCGATCGATCGAGGAGCTTTACCGATCGATCGGAAATTACTTCGATCGATCGGCACCTGAATTTCAAACCATACTTTAAACTTTCTGCTTCGCTCGATCGATCGGGACTAAAATCTCGATCGATCGAGCACTCTGAAAAATCGGGACTTCTCCAGATTTTCGAGCACCTCATTTCATGACATCAAAACTACTTCATAACACATCATACTTGCTCAAACAAACATGCTAGGAACTTCATAAAACTTCCATGTAGGTACTTAAATAAAAGGTTCTACAAGACCTAAGCTAGCATGCATCATAAAATCATCATAAACTTAGATCTCATTCAATCTTTACAGAAAACAGAGCATGCATCTCTTTGCCCAGATTTTTGAGCATATACTTTCATAACTAGAAATCTATCACATAAAAAATGTAATATGCTCGAGCAAACATGCTAATAGCTACATAATACTTTCATGTAAGTACCCATACCAAGGTTTCACCCAAACCTATACTTAGCATGCATAAAAATCATCCCACCAAACCCAAACTTGAACAAAACCCAGAAAAACAGAGTACCAACTTACCCCTATCTTTTTGCTCCTCTTATTGCAAGGTTTTCAATGCCCTTAAAACCAAGTCTTTTCCTGCATTGATGCAGCTCTTTGGGACGAGAATGGAGGAGAGGAGGAGGAGAGAAGGAGATGGAGGTTGATTGGAAGTATGGGCTTGATCAAGTGGGGGTATGGGTTAAACAAGTGGGGGGGGGGGGGGGGGTGGGAAAGGGAGGTGGCCGAGTAGGGGGGGGGGGGTGTGGGTTGGGGTGGTCATGTGGTGTTTAATTGTGTCCCGGTATTTAGTACGATGTTTTAAAATATCCTAACTCGATATTTTTCATCTTTATTTAATTAATACATCCTTTAAAACACTCAACATGCCTCCACATCATATCATCATAACATAATACCACACCCCTATCATAAAACATGAACATACTCATAATCCCCAATATAAATGACATGTATGTTAATACATAGACATATAAACATCCTTTCATGTAAACATCATTAATGCCCAAATTGCATATAATAAATTTCGGGGCATCACAATACTCCCCTACTTATAAGATTTCATCCTCGAAATCGCATGCACTTACCCACAAAGAAACTAAACATAAATAACATACCAGAAATAGTTCCGGGTAATGCTGCACCATATGCCGTTCCGTCTCCCACGTAGCCTCCTCGACACCCCGACAATCCCACTGATCTTTGACCATCGGTATAATCTTGCTTCGTAGTCTGCGATCCTCTCGATCCAGAATTCTGATTGGTCGTTCTACGTAGGATACATCTGAACCCAACTGCACTTCAGTAGGCTGTAAGACATGAGACAGGTCGGGCTCATACTTCCGTAACATAGAGACATGAAAAACATCATGTATGCCAGATAAAGATGGCGGTAGAGCCAAACGGTAGGCCAATGTACCGATACGCTGTAAATTTCATACTGCCCAACATACCTCGGAGGTCACCTCCCCCGCATACCAAACCGGACTACACCCCTAAAGGATGAGGTTTTCAAGAAGACCTTGTCTCCTAATTGGAATCCCAGCGGTCGTCGCCGCTTATTGGCATAGGCTGCTTGCCTATCCTGGGCCGCTTTCATCTTCTTGGCTTATCAACTAAATCTTTCTTTCCATAACCCTTATCATATCCGGTCCTCCGGCCGCTTTACTAGCCAAGTCCTCCCAATACAGCGATGACCTACATCGTCGTCCGTAAAGAGCTTCAAAAGGAGCCATTGGAATGCTCGCCTGATAGCTGTTATTATAGGAGAACTCCACCAGTGCCAGTGAATCCTGCCACGGAGTATCAAACTCCAAAACACATGCCCTCAACATGTCCTCGAGCATCTGAATGGTACGCTCCGTCTGACCGTCTGTCCGAGGGTGATAGGCCGTACTCAGTCTCACCTCTGTGCCCAAAGCTGTCTGGAGACCCTCCCAGAAATGTGAAGTGAACCTCGGGTCTCCGTCAGACACTATCGAGACTGGAATACCATGCAACCTCACCACATCCCGTATATACATTTGGGCCATCTTCAAGTATGTAAAAGACATGCTGTAAGGTATGAAGTGAGCCACCTTCATCAGCCTATCCACGATCACCCAGATCGCATCAAATCCTGAGGCCGTCCTTGGCAAGTGGGTCACGAAATCCATAGATATATGCTCCCACTTCCATTCAGGTGCCTCTAAGCTCTTCAGCTCGCCACCAGGCCTCCGTCTCTCTGCCTTCAGTTGTTGGCAGATCAAACATCTTTTAACAAAAGCGATCACCTCATGCTTCATGCGTCTCCACCAGAATTGACCTCATAGGTCCTTGTACATCTTCCTTCCCCCTGGGTGGATACTGAACCGACTACTGGGAGCTCGCTCCAATATTCCTTTCTGCAAATCCGGCGTATCTGGGACTACCCAACGGTTGCCCAGTCTCAAGGAATCATCCTCAGCCATTCTAAACTTGGATGGTTGACCTCTAAGTACCAATGACGTCCATCTCTGAACCTCATCATCCGACCTCTGGGCCTTCCTGATTGCCTCAATTATATCTGGCTCCGCCAATAAGGTCGACACTCGCACAGGCTACGTGTCTACATCAAACTCATAACCCAGATGGCAATAAGAAATCATCATAGCTAATAGACTCATGGCATCCTCAGCAGTACTCTTCACCTTACGACTTAAGACGTCTGCTATCAAGTTTGCTTTACCTGGATGGTACTCAATTTCACAATCATAATCCTTAAGTAAATCCATCCATCTTCTTTGATGTATATTCCATTCAGCCTAAGTGAATAGAAACTTCAGGCTCTTATGGTCCGTATAGATGGTAAACGACGTACCATACTAGTAATGCCTCCAAATCTTCATGGCAAATACAATAGCTGCCAGCTCCAAATCAAGGACTGGATACCTAGCCCCATGCCGCTTCAACTGCCTTGATGTATGAGCTATCACATGCTTATCTGGCATCAACACACAGCCCAAACCCTGTAGTGACGCATCCGTGTACAAGGCAAACCTCTTATTCTCAGAAGGAATCACCAATACTGGTGCCGTAGACAAACGACGCTTCAGTTCTTGGAAGCTTTCCTCACAAGCTTCAGACCGATAGAACGGCACTCCTATCTGAGTCAGCTGTGTCAGGGGTCTGGCAATCTTTGAGCAACCCTCGATGAAACGTCGGTAATATCCTGAAAGCTGTCTTCTAGACATCATCTTCTCTTACTCGAATCTGATGGTACCTCGACCTCAGATCGATCTTACTGTAGAGCCTCGTACCCTGCAGCTTGTCAAACAAATCATAATTCCTTGGAAGCAGATACTCATCCTTTACTGTGGCTTTGTTCAGTTGTCTGCATCGATGCATAGACGCATCGGACCATCCTTCTTTTTGACAAATAAAACTGGTGCACCCCAGGGCGATACGCTAGAGCGTAATTAGCCCTTGTCAAGGAGCTCTTGCAACTGAAGCTTTAACTTCCTTAGCTCTGTTGGTGCCATCCTATATGGGGCACGAGAAAAGGCAGACGTCTCTGGTAGTAACTCAATCCCAAACTCGACCTCTCTCGTCGGTGGGAAATCCGGGAATCTCCTCCGGAAAGAAATCAGTAAATTCCACCACTCGGGCACATCTTTGACCCTTAAGTTTTCTTTCTTTTTCATGACATCAATAGCATAGATGAGGTATTCCGTATGGCCTCGTTCCAATAACTGTGCCATTTTGACAGCAGATATCAACGGGATCTTTGAACGGGAACCATCCCCCATAAAATGTCCACTGGATTCCAAATCAGATCTGCACCTGACAGTCCTTTGTCTGCAGTCCACAACTGCCTGATACTTGTTCAGCACATCGATGCCCACAATGCAATCGAAGTCCGACATTCCCAGAACAATCAAGTCTGATCTTGGCTCATTGCCCTCAAAATAAATGAGGCCTTCATAGACAATCTGATCAGAAATCAACTTCTTCCAGCGGTGTTGAGACCGATATTACCTCCTCCGGAGCCGCTGTAGTCTGCTCCCTGGTCAGTGCATAAAACTGACCCTGAGGTGGCCCCATAGGCTAACCTCCATACAAGCCTTGGTATAACAGTGATCTTTGCTATACTGCTCTGTCTGCAGGCCTTCCCGCAGAGTTCCGTTGTCCCTCCCTATTGGGACATTCTCGAGCAAGGTGGCCCTTATTGCCACATACACAACAAATCAAACAGTCTTTCGTCGAATGTGATTGCCCACAAATAGAGCACTGGACCCTTCCAAATCTGCCTCCCTGAGGCTGTCCTCTTCCTGTAGGGGCGTCATTCCTACGACTTCCTTTCCAACGATTCTCGGGCCTCTTACCACTGAATCTCGACTCTGATGTGTTCCCTTGGCTTGAACTGATCACTCCTGGGCTTCAAATTGTCAGAAGTAGATTTCTGAGGGGGTACTGGAGGTGGCACGGCATCAGGATATGCGCCAACTCCTAGTTCGGCTAGCTCAGCCCATGAAAGGGCGTCATCAAAGCAAGCAGGGCCATAAGTGACGACCCTGTCATATAGTTCTAGCCTCAATCCTTTCATGAAGTTCCTCATCTTTGCTTAAGGTTAGTAAACTTATCTTCCTTAGCCCGTCGTGCAGCAGCTGAAAAGTAGCGGGTCAGAAACCAAGTTCTGAACAGCTTCCAATTAGTTTTCTGTCCCTGAGCCTCTTGCTCTACTACTGTGGTCTTCCACCACATCAATGCCTTCTTGGCCAGTTTAACTTCTGCTAACCTTATTCATGCTGACTTCACACATGGAGCTGCCACAAACATCTGTTCCATCCTCTCTAATCACTCCTCGGCTGGTTCCCCTGTCTCAGCTCCTTCAACATAAACGGGGGTCGGTATGCCAGAAACTGAGCCAACTTAGCTCCCCAGGTAGTAACTGTTGCTGGCGGTGGTAAGGGGTTTGTACGCCCAGCACATGCATTAACACTAATCACACAACTTACTTCAACATTTGCTGCCATGCTGCAACACAAGGGTTAACAACAATACCCAAAAGCAGTTCATATAATACATCGTTAGAGAAACAAAACATGTTAGTATAACATCATATACTTTCTATGCAACATATGCATAAAACATGTTAAAAATAAGCACCTAGCCAACTTATTGCTAAGGCTACCCTTCACTCATCCCCGGGTTCTCTAACCACTGCTCTGATACCACTAATGTGGGGTCTTCCCACCTTAACAGTCTTAGGATAACAAAAATTGAACTAAACATGCATATTATAACGTTTTAGGGTTCCGGTTGTTACGTGAGCTAATAGGATTACAGGCCAAAATAAAAACATCGTAAACTTAATACATACATTCCTATACAAGAATGCTAACATTTTAGATTTATACTACTCCTAGAGTAGATACTAAACATAAATAGAATCCTATGCATCTTGTATCCTTCTAGCTCACATTTTCAACCCGACCCTTAGCCCCTTTAGTCCAAAAGTGTACCTACAGGGACAACACATCACGAGCATATACAATTTTACTTAACATCATAAAAACATCACAGTAAATGCATGAAATATTGGTTAAGTAAACATGCTGGTTATTCGTTAACTTCTTTTTGTTGTCCCTGATTCATATTCATGCATATTGGCATCTTACCCTGTGGCATCTTACCACACCATAAACATCGTATGGCCTCTTACCATACGGGCATCTTACCCTGTGGCATCTTACCACATAATAAACATCGTATGGCCTCTTACCATATGGGCATCTTACCCTGTGGCATCTTACCACATAATAAACATCGTATTGCCTCTTACCATATGGACATCTTACCCCGTGGCATCTTACCACATAATAAACATCGTATGGCCTCTTACCATATGGGCATCTTACCCCGTGGCATCTTACCACATAATAAACATCGTATGGCCTCTTACCATATGTGCATCTTACCCCGTGGCATCTTACCACATAATAAACATCGTATGAATATATAAACGTCTTATAAACATCATCATTTCATCATAAATACTCATGCGATAAAAGCATAGTCGTAATGTAGGGATGTGTTTTACCGTCCGATGCCCGTACGTCTCTAACGTACCTTTTCTAAAGGAGGAGGAGTCAACAGACTTTATCTCCTTGACTGTGCTGGTACCTGGGATGGTTCTACATAACCACAACCTGGCATATTAGATACCATATCATGAATCATTGTCAAAATAAAACAAATAAAAACTTTTGCCAAGATTCTGCCTCTCTCGATCGATCGGAACCCATGTCTCGATCGATCGAGAAAGCATAAAAATAGTGCCCAACTTCTGCCTCGACCGATCGATCAAAATTGTGATATCCCCGAAATAATTAATTACAATTGGGCGTTAATTATGTTTATGTGATTTTTATCGTGATAATTAATATTGGTGTTGGCATTAATTATCTTGGTGAAATGCTTAGTCACATTGTAGGAGTGACCCGGTAGAGCATTTCGGGGTACATGTTATCATGTTGGGTAATTGGGGATTTTAATGGTTAAATGAAATGGTTTGTGATTATTTGGGTGAATCATGTTTTAATTGTGATTTTGGTGCATTATGGTAAAATGCCTTTTAAAATATCATGTTGGGGTGTTTTATACACCAGGGAATTGTGGAGTGTAATTTAATTAAACCCAACCCACTTATACCCCAATCCCCACTATACCTTCATTTTCAACTCTCCCCCAAATCAACCACCCAAACCCTCCTCTCTCCCATTTTCGAAATTTTGCTAGAAGGTGAAGAGAAATCCTTCCAAAAGTTTGGTTTGTGGAGTTTGTTGGGATATTTGGAGTCCCCAAGAGGTATGGACACCTCCTTGTTGTTTTTGTTGTGTTTGGATTGGATTTGTTGTAGTTTTGTATGGTTTTGAAATGGGTTTTTATGGGTTGGTATTATTTGGGTTGAATGTTGGATTTTTGGGATGTTTAAAGTGTATTTTGAAGGTTATTATGTGTTTGATGTTGTTGGTTTGAAGGTAGAAGAGTGGGTATGGATTGGAGATGAAATTTTAGAGCAAAAATGGTGGTTTTTCGGGTTACAGAGGTTGGCGATCGATCGCGCGCTGGCAGTACGCTGTTGGAGCGCCTGGCGATCGATCGACACTCTTGGGCGATCGATCGGAGAGGCTGGCGATCGATTGCGCCATTTGTGGCGATCGATCGCCAAAGCAGAGAAAATTCAGGATCGGACAGTGTGATCTCGCGATCGATCAGCCCCTCGCGGCGATCGATCGTGAGATACAAAATGTGGTGTTTTTGAATATTTTGTGGAATTTTTGGATATTGGACTATTATTGGCTCCTAATATTGATTTGTGTGAATGTGTAGAACCATCCCAGGTGGCCACACATCTTAGGAGATAAAGTCCACGACACATCACATTTTGGGACTAAGGTATGTAGTGAGACGTACGGGCATCGGATGGTAAAATGTATTTATTACGCTTTGAATTGGTTATGCACTATGGTTGCACACATGGAATTGATTATGCATTGTGGTTGCATATGTGGTCTTGTTTAGGCATCATGGATTGCATACATGGTTTGGTCATGCATTTTGGTTGCATGTGTATATTGGATGCATTGTTGCATGTGATTGTGAGTCGGGATTTATATTCCAGTGATGGAGAATACTTGCCGCCAGTGGCGTAGCGATGTGAATACTTGCCGCTGTCATACCGTAGCGATGAGGGAATATTTGCCGCTAATATGAAGCGAAGAACACGACCGCTGTCATATTTATAGCGAGGGATATTAGTGCCGCTGGTATTGTCTAAGCGAGGGGTATTTCCGATGTCATGTTAACGCGAGGGGTATTATGCCACTGATATAATAAGACTCGGGAATTGAACACGGAATATATGGGAATCGGTGCATGTCATGACATACATTATTTGTAATATAATCATTGGTATAATGTGGTACAGGGACAACCCAAGGGAGCTTTTAAATGTGTTACATACAGGAAGTGAATCACATTTACGATTTATGCATTTGAATTGCTATCATATTATTGTGAATATGATTTTGTACATGCTCATGGTTTTGGGGTTGATCCTGTAGGTACTTTTGGGCGGACGGGCTAAGGCGAGTTGGTGCGGTGAGCTAGTGAGGAGTGCTCTTGGTAGCAGGCACATTCTTTTGCATAGTATCTACTCTAGGAGTAGTGTAAAGCTATAGGATTAATATTCATTGGTTGGGAATGTAATTAATCCATTTTGGAACCTTATTTTGGCACTGTAATTTAATAGCTCAAGGCACCAACACAACTTTTATACTCCGTTTATGCATGAAAATTTTAATTATGCCTTTAATCCGCATTTAAGGAACTAGGGTCCTTACATTAGTGGTATCAGAGCAGTGGTTAGAGAACCCGTGAATGAGTGAAGGGTAGCCTTAGCATTGTTGGCTAGGTGTTTACATTGGAGCATGTTTATGCATATTGGTGTATAAATTGCTATACTAACATGCTTATTATCATTTATGTTATCTAACGGCATAACATATATATTGTTTGGAATTGCTGTTAACCTTTGTATTACAGCATGGCGGATATGAATGTGGAGAACCTCAATGAAGGGGTGGGTGATGTTGGAAGCGTGAACGCTAGCGTTGGTCAGGCGAATCCTTTACCTCCACCTGCTGTGGGCGTGGAGCCGGTGGCTCGGTTGCTTTTACCAGGGGAGCTTAGTCTGAGTCAGTTCCTAACTTTTCACCCGCCCATGTTTGAGGGGACGGAGACAGGAGAAGAAGCTGAGGAGTGGCTCGAGAGATTAGAGCAAATATTTGTGTCCGCTCCTTGTGCTAGGACAGCATGGCTGAGGTTGGCGGAGTTCCAACTGGTGAAGAAGTCTTCTATGTGGTGGAAGACGACGGTAATGGAACTGAGAGCTCAGGGTATGGTGATTGACTGGACTTTATTTCGGACTCGGTTTCTAAACCGATACTTTTCTGCGGTGGCTAGGCAAACAAAGGAGGATGAATTCACGAGCTTGAAACAGGGGAGCATGTCAGTCTCGGACTATGCCATGCATTATTCGTCCTTGTTGAGGTATGTTCCCCACATTGCAACAAATGGGCATGCCAAGATGAGGCACTTTCTAAAGGGGCTGCGACCGGAACTTTTTGATCGGGTTATCTCCAACAACCCCACTTCTTTTGATGATGTTCTCACTAGAGCGGAGCTAGCAGAGATCGGAGTCAGTGGTTACCCGGACGTTGCACCCCCACAAGTCCCACCGCCGAGGCCAGTGTCTAATAATCTGAGGCCACGAGGAGAATCAATTAAACCTCGTGGGGCTTCTTCCTCATCTTCTCGGTTTGGTGGGAGACGAATGGATAACTGGAGGGGCGGTGCGCCTAGCAACAGAGGGCAGACTCAAGCGAGTAGGAGTGGAGTGGTGAAGTGTCATTTTTGTGGAGGATCACATCACATGCGAGACTGTACTGCTTGTTATAAATGTGGCAAGATGGGCCACATATCTCGGTTCTGTCAGAATGGTGATGGTCAGGTGGATCTTAGAGGAGGGAGGTTTTCTACCGGGACAGTACAACAGAGGCCGCCGATGGTGCCTCGACAGATGGGAGGACAGGCGATGGGGCCACCTCAGGGACAGGTCTATGCGTTGACCAGGGAGCAGGCCGATGCTGCTCCAGAGGAAGTGATAGCGGGTACGTGCCTTTTATTTACGTATTCCGCCTTTATTTTGATAGACACAAGTGCTTTGCACTCTTTTGTGTCTGCGGACTTTGTGGAGAGACATCATATGCGCACGTCTCCGTTACCCACGTCTCTATTGGTCTCGACACCCACCGGAAAGAGAGTTGTTGCTGATCAGTTTCTGATGGACTGCCTCATTTATTTTGAGGGCAATGAGATAAAGTCAGATTTGATTGTTTTGGGTATGTCAGATTTTGACTGCATTGTGGGCATCGACATTCTGAACAGATATCAGGCAGTGGTGGATTGTCGACAGAGGACAGTACGGTTCAGATCTCATTTGGGAGTTCAGTGGATTTTCTATGGCAACGGTTCTCGTGTGAAGATTCCGTTGATTTCGGCAATTAAAATGTCCCAATTGTTGGGGCGTGGACACACGGGATATCTCATCTATGCCGTGGATATGTTGGGAAAGAGCAAAGAGTTAAGAGTTGAGGATATACCAGTGGTAGCAGAATTTGCTGATGTGTTCCCGGAGGAAATTCCAGGATTCCCACCGGCTAGGGAAGTCGAGTTTGGGATTGAGTTATTACCGGGGACATCCGCTATTTCTCGTGCCCCTTACCGGATGGCACCGTCAGAGTTGAGAGAACTGAAGGAGCAGTTGCAGGAGCTCCTTGATAAAGGATATATACGCCCTAGCGTATTGCCTTGGGGCGCACCAATTCTTTTTGTGAAGAAGAAAGATGGCTCGATGCGTTTGTGCATCGATTACCATCAACTGAATAAAGCCACAGTGAAGAACAAGTATCCTCTCCCAAGGATTGATGATCTGTTTGACCAGTTGCAAGGTACCAGACTTTATAGCAAGATTGATTTGAGATCCGGGTATCACCAGATTCGAGTCAGGGAGGAGGATGTACAGAAGACATCATTTCGGACTCGGTATGGACACTACGAGTTCTTAGTGATGCTGTTCGGTGTGACGAAAGCCCCGGCTGTCTTTATGAGCTTGATGAATCGGGTGTTCCAACCCTATCTGGATCAGTTCGTCATTGTGTTTATTGACGATATACTAATCTACTCCCGGAGCGAGGAAGAGCATGTGAAACACTTGAGGACGGTGCTCCAGATCCTCAGAGATCACCAATTATATGCCAAGCTCATCAAGTGTGAGTTTTGGTTGAGCAGTGTAGTGTTTCTGGGGCATGTCATATCTAGCGGTGGGATTTCAGTGGACCCCAGGAAGATTGCTGCACCCACTTCTGTGCCCGAGATACGGAGTTTTCTTGGCTTGGCCGGTTATTACCGACGCTTCGTCGAGGGATTTTCTAAGATTGCCAAACCATTGACGCAGTTGACCCAAAAGGGAGTACCCTTCTTTTGGTCAGAGGCTTGTGAGGAGAGCTTCCAAGAGTTGAAGCACCGATTGACGTCGGCGCCGGTTTTGGTGATTCCTTCATAGAACAAGAGGTTTGTCCTTTATACTGACGCATCATTGCAGGGCTTGGGTTGTGTTCTGATGCAAGATAAGCATGTGGTAGTGTAAGGACCCCAAGCCCTTAACCCTTGATTAGTGTATTAATCATTATGTGTGGCACATGCTTTCAATAAAATCAATCGGGAAACTCAGATGATACTTTACCATTGAATGGCAATTACAAAATTTCTTTAATATTCAACATTAAGATCATCTCTACCAACAAATAGACTCATAGATTCCGCCCATTTCCATCCCCATTACACCACTTTTTACATGGTGGACTTTTATAAAAATTTGGGCAGAGTCTCCCCATAAATAGAGTCATCCCGAAATAAAAGCACATCACAATATATAGTTCCCGGCCAGGGAAAACACATACTAACAGAATACAGCAACGCCAAGTAAATTCCCAGCCAGGGAAGACACCACACATAAGACAACATAAATGGGTTTCAACACCCACATAATACACCCATGACTCTCATATCATTAGCAATTCTACCCTTAATTGTATGCAACATAGAATGAAAGAGAGAAAGGCTCATGCCTTTATATACAACCCATATACAAGCATAACCGTGCTCACATGCGAGCATCATAAATATGTATATAACCTTCGGGTGTATATAAGTACTCTATACGATACCGTGCTCCATCAAGCCCTGGTACCACGATCCTGGGAGTACATCCAATCAACAGCTCGAGCTCAGTTCCACAGCCATCGATGTACCTGTTCACCTGCCCCAACAGAGACAGACCCCAACGGGGTGAGCATACCAATACACAAAATCCCATAATCACAATAATGAAATTCATAATTTACAACAAAAGTAAATACTAATGAATTTTAAATGATACTCCCTGGATGGCAACGCCCTCACCCGGGATTCCTTGTACTGTCCCTGTTCTCACAATCATCAAACTCATCAAATCTCAAAAATCATTAAATCAACACATTGATTTAACTCATAGCATGCCTGATTCTCAGGTATCAATAATTAATGATTCCAAATTCATTATACATACAAATTTGGATCTCTCGATATCTAATACTGATTTTCAACTTTGCTACCAATCACAGATAGCTCAAAGCCTAGCATTTATTTTACCAATTCTCCATTATACTTAGACATCTCACATGTCTTATAATGCATACATGATTCCACGATCATTCTCAGGCATCTCAAATACCCTACAATAGTCATATAAACCCAGTACCCCATATCTCTTATAAGGTCATACTACTCTAGTATCACGCACGCTTGTGGCGGCGATGTCAAGGTTGGGTCGTTCCATAACTATATCAACACATAATATATATAACCATACGCACAACCATCAATGCAATCAAAATACATTATGCATTTCACAAAATGCTCTCATATAAAGTAATGCTCGTACGTCGCACGTACCTTAAATCTCCGAAGTCCGAGCCAAACCTTGCTCGAGTTCCATGCCCCGAGGAACGATGTGCTAACACGATAAATAATTCACAATTATTTACGAACATGCAACCCATGCTCAAGCACACCCATAACCCTCAAAAAATATAGTCAACACACGACAATCAACCATTATCGAAAATTGCTCAAGAACTCCCCACAAATTTTCGAACCTTCACAACACAAAGCGAACCCAAACTAAGCACCATAATACATCTAAAACATGTAATAAACGACCCATAACAAGAATTACCACCCCCTGCCAAAAACCCCAATTTTCGAACCCACCTCACGCACACATCCAAAAAATTCGAACCAACCCTCACACCAACAGCAAGAATTCGAACTAATTGAACACAAAAATGGCAGGGAAAATACACGATAATGACGAAAAGGGGTAAGGGAGGTTACCCAATCGAAAATCGGAAGGAAAACGTTCAAAATCGAAGAACCCTAAAATTTGGGCGTCGGCGTCTTCTGCAAAATCCGACCTCAAAACGTGACGAAAATTCGAATTGTTGGTATGTGAAGGTGCGCCTGGACGAGACGAGCCAACGGTAGGTCGGACGCGGCGGATGGCTGCCGGACGGCGGCGGGCGCACGGCCTGAAGCTGCGTGGGTCAAAGGGGATCGGGAAATCAGCGCGGGGGGAGAGAGAAAAGCAAGGTGAGGGAAATGGTTCCGATAATTAAAATCTTGGGTTCAACTGGTATTTTTAGCAAAAATACCCCGAAATACTAATAACCCCACAAATACATCATGATTCATTAAAAATCATCTGTTTTCAAAAACTCTCTCTCTAACTCCAAAACCCCCTACCGGTGCCCACACAAAGCACCCGAGATCCCGGGTCACACTAAAAACTCAACTCATAGGTTTTTCACCGGAATGAGAATACAATCTCAACCTCGGGATCCAACGATCCCAACTACTCAAATAGACGAGCCCGAAAGGCCCAACACCGCGATTAAACTCCAAATTGCTACGTAAAACAACTTTAGGGGTTATTAACACTCCGGGATTAACATCCATAATCTCTGGTCATCACAATATCCCCCACTAAAAGAATTTCGTCCTTGAAATTAGCACCGGTGTATCACGTAACACCCAGGCTACACAACAACATGAAGCCATAACCTCTATCCTTTACCATATTAGGATCGTCTTAATAAACGCGGGGATACTTACCTCACATCCTCTGAAACAGAGCGACCTACCAAAACCAACTTATCACCCAAGAGGCAAAACGTACCTCGATGCGGTTCATCCCAAAGGTCAGTCTCTCATGACTGCAAAACAACCGATACTTACGACTGTAGATCAGACAGTCATCCTTCGTTCTAATACCACTAGTAAGAACGCATCATGAATGACACCTCAACCGTGAGAACGTTGACATCGTGTCAAACTCTGGAGTGGAATAGACTTCCAAATCCATTATAACGTCAAAGAGCGTCAGCACAACTCAACGCTAACAATCCAAAAGCAGTTAGTCAACTGAAACTGCAAGGATTCGAATTGCTCCCGATTTTATCGTAGATATCACCCAATGACATCTTTACTATGACTCACGATGTCTAACACACATCATTTCGAGGAAAACACTAGCATTCCACGGTATATTCATACCAGACCTGGTCCCCGCTATACAGACCACCTCCATCCAAGGAGCAGTTGCACCCTCTGCAACTCGGATCGGGCAACTCACGACCACCGATCCACACCCGAACACATCTCACAAGATGTCCACTTCCGGATATTCCAAGAATCATATCCTGATCATAAATAAACCATCGAGACTCCACAGAGTTTCAATTTCTGAAAGGACATGCAATAAACCAATTGCATCCTCAACGCTTGTGTCGACAGCGACACCCAATAAATCCGAATTCCTGCCATCCCTTGTTAATCCTAGGATTTAACAATCCAAACTTGGGAAGGCTATCGCATAATTTGAAGGAAAACACCAACAAGGAAACACCTCAACCCACACAAGATAATCCCTCCTCAAAGGGAGTCAACTAACTCCACGATTGTTTCTCATAATTATCGTGCCATGGAGATTCCCAATCTCAAGGTGTTCCATATCTCTCATCAGAGATTTAGCCATCCAAAATAGCATAACTCTATGCTTGTCAAAAAGGAAATCAAAAATTGGCATCCGTATACTCACCGGTATACCTGCCTAAGCACGGACATCACATGCATACTCAATGCACTTGGCTCGGGTATCTACAACATGCCCCTAAGCCCCAAACACAACTGTCAATTCTGAGTCACTCCTTACTCAGTGGAGGATGATAATCGACGATCAACAACACGGCGTGATTCCCAAAATCAACACTACACGTACCAACTTACCGAATCTTTCAAAGATTCCCTAATAGGTATAATACTACCTCCTTCCCCACAAGGGAAGTGCTATCGAACTCGAGATCCACTAGTCTCGAACCACCGTTCGGAAAAACTGGATACAATAACACCCATTGCATCCCAAGTACACGGATTCCCCAGATCGAGTCAACGACGACTTGATGACTCTCTTGTTGGTACTCCAACATTATGAGCTGTCCCAGACGAGTCCCTCGAAACAAAAGACGTATAACGTTCTCATGAGGTGTCACATGCCTCAAACATCATGCTACAAAGGGACAATCAAAAGCCTGCCAAAAGTCTTCATCGTATCATCATACGATTCACCAAACTTGGTTCCAATGTGCAGTATAATGGCTCCAACAAGCACACTATATCCTTACCACGATATCTGGCTAGCAAAGCGCTGTCTCCATAGGCTCATATCAAGCCCACCAACAAACCATATGTTCCATCTCGGTATGCCATACCGTACAAACCGTTAGAGTAATGGGTCATCGCCCAGCATATCTCTAAAATACCAAGCACAATGGACAACCCGGTGTCCTTGCTCACTTATGATGCAATCATAATCTGTTAAGACTTATCCCACACCCTCAGGGTGGGTGTAACCATGTCTACCCTACATCACGACACAAGCGAGTAGTTTCCTCAATGACTACTCTTACCACCAATCACTTGGCCCTAGCCAAACCAACGAGCATACCCAAGGCTATCATTGCTCGACAAATATTTACCTCTATAACATGATGTGGTACATTTACCGGTACAATACATCCAATACTCCACCGAGCAAACCTACTCGGCAAAAAGGTCTCGTCAACTAGTGACCCAGACTTTACCATGTGCTCACCATCGGCACTCAAACCATACAACCAAATACATAACATAAATGTATTAACCATCAAAACGACGCTACACGTCTACATAAAACATCCACTATGTCATTGTCATCCCGTGACGGTACCTGTCAACATATGACTTGAAATAATATTGTCGACTCACGACGGTATATGTCGATACACGACGTCTATAGTCTCATCGTCAAACACATGACAACATAAGTAAATTAACACATGATATCCACAATAGTGCTAAATAAACAGTAATATGCCATACCTCATTGCTAACAATATAGCGGCATACCTGTCTCCGTCATCCAACAGTGGTACGCAATCAGCACCCATCGCTCGTAGGTGGCGTAATCCAGCGTCATGTACATAGCGGCATAACCGTCGCTATAGAATCAGTGGCATAATCCCTTGTCATAGAGTCAGCGGCTTAACACATCGCTATAGACATCTGGCGGCATGAACCATCGCCATAGATGTAGCGGAATGTACCATCGCTATGAACACCCGGCGGCATAAGTCATCGCCAATGAAATAGCGGAACGAACCATCGCTGTGAATATATCCGGCGGCAAGAATCATCGCCAATCAATATAGCGGAATGAACCATCGCTATCAATATATCCGGCGGCAAGAATCATCGCCAATCAATATAGCGGAATGAACCATCGCTATCATTATATCCGGCGGCAAGAATCATCGCCAATCAATATAGCGGAATGAACCATCGCTATCAATATATCTGGGGGCAAGAACCATCGCCAATCAATATAGCGGAATGAGACATCGCTATCAATACACTTGGCGGCATGAACCATCGCCAACCAACATAGCGGAATGAGACATTGCTATCAATACACTTGGCGGCATGAACCATCGCCAACCAACATAGCGGAATGAGACATCGCTATCAATACACTTGGCGGCATGAACCATCGCCAACCAACATAGCGGAATGAGACATCGCTATCAATACACTTGGCGGCATGAACCATCGCCAACCAACATAGCGGAATGAGACATCGCTATCAATATCGATAATGTGGTTGTTCCGGTCTTGTTATAGCAGCGGAATTTTAGGACCCCTCGCTTCGACATATAGCGGCATCATATGATATCCCTCGCTTCGACAATGACAGCGGCATGTTACCTCCCTTAGACATGACAGCGGCAAATATCATATTACCATCGCTTCATATGACAGCGGCAAGTACCTCCCTCGCTCGAATATAACAACTACTGGAACTTCCACTAGCTCCATGTACCTGCATCCAGGTTAATACCACAGTTCACAATATAATGATCGATATTACGTTCCAGTTATAACCACAATATTCCACATTAATCACTAGAATTGTGACTGTTCCGGTCCCAATACAACAGCGGAATTTTAGGACCCCTCGCTTCGACAATGACAGCGGCATGTTACCTCGCTTAGACATGACAGCGGCAAGTACCTCCCTCGCTCGGAGATGAAGGCTACCGGAACATTCATCAATTCTACCACAATAATCAAACACAACATTTGGTTCCATTATCACAATATATCACTATCATGTCACATATATCATCACATGTAAGGGTTCACCAACCATGATATACATAATCAAATGTGTAACACGTTTTACCGTCCGAAGCCCGTACGTCTCACATTTCCTGATTTTCCTACAAAATCAGATCCCTTAACACATAATACATGAAGTGCCAGACATCACCATTAATGCCATCCCATCACATTCTACACGATTCCAGCAACCAAAATGATTAGCAACACCACTTTTCATGTCATAAAAGCACATAAACAACTAGTTGTATCATACAACATTAATGCCATCATGCATAAATATGTGCTATCAATAACTTCCTAGGCCCTTAACAGCCCCAAAGAGCAACCACTGCTCTGATACCACTAATGTAAGGACCCCAAGCCCTTAACCCTTGATTAGTGTATTAATCATTATGTGTGGCACATGCTTTCAATAAAATCAATCGGGAAACTCAGATGATACTTTACCATTGAATGGCAATTACAAAATTTCTTTAATATTCAACATTAAGATCATCTCTACCAACAAATAGACTCATAGATTCCGCCCATTTCCATCCCCATTACACCACTTTTTACATGGTGGACTTTTATAAAAATTTGGGCAGAGTCTCCCCATAAATAGAGCCATCCCGAAATAAAAGCACATCACAAATATATAGTTCCCGGCCAGGGAAAACACATACTAACAGAATACAGCAACGCCAAGTAAATTCCCAGCCAGGGAAGACACCACACATAAAACAACATAAATGGGTTTCAACACCCACATAATACACCCATGACTCTCATATCATTAGCAATTCTACCCTTAATTGCATGCAACATAGAATGAAAGAGAGAAAGGCTCATGCCTTTATATACAACCCATATACAAGCATAACCGTGCTCACATGCGAGCATCATAAATATGTATATAACCTTCGGGTGTATATAAGTACTCTATACGATACCGTGCTCCATCAAGCCCTGGTACCACGATCCTGAGAGTACATCCAATCAACAACTCGAGCTCAGCTCCACAGCCATCGATGTACCTGTTCACCTGCCCCAACAGAGACAGCCCCCAACGGGGTGAGCATAGCAATACACAAAATCCCATAATCACAATAATGAAATTCATAATTTACAACAAAAGTAAATACTAATGAATTTTAAATGATACTCCCTGGATGGCAACGTCCTCATCTGGGATTCCGTGTACTGTCCCTGTTCTCACAATCATCAAACTCATCAAATCTCAAAAATCATTAAATCAACACATTGATTTAACTCATAGCATGCCTGATTCTCAGGTATCAATAATTAATGATTCCAAATTCATTATACATACAAATATGGATATCTCGATATCTAATACTGATTTTCAACTTTGCTAGCAATCACAGATAGCTCAAATGCCTAGCATTTATTTTACCAATTCTCCATTATACTTAGACATCTCACATGTCTTATAATGCATACATGATTCCACGATCATCCTCAGGCATCTCAAATGCTCTACAATAGTCATATAAACCCAGTACCCCATATCTCTTATAAGGTCATACTACTCTAGTATCACGCACGCTTGTGCCGGCGTGTCAAGGTTGGGTTGTTCCATAACTATATAAACACATAATATATATAACCATACGCACAACCATCAATGCAATCAAAATACATTATGCATTTCACAAAATGCTCTCATATAAAGTATTGCTCGTACGTCACACGTACCTTAAATCTCCGAAGTCCGAGCCAAACCTTGCTCGAGTTCCATGCCCCGAGGAACGATGTGCTAACATGATAAATAATTCACAATTATTTACGAACATGCAACCCATGCTCAAGCACACCCATAACCCTCAAAAAATATTGTCAACACACGACAATCAACCATTATCGAAAATTGCTCAAGAACTCCCCACAAATTTTCGAACCTTCACAACACAAATCGAACCCAAACTAAGCACCATAATACATCTAAAACATGTAATAAACGACCCATAACAAGAATTACCACCCCCTGCCAAAAACCCCAATTTTCGAACCCACCTCACGCACACATCCAAAAAATTCGAACCAACCCTCACACCAACAACAAGAATTCGAACTAATTGAACACAAAAATGGCAGGGAAAATACACGATAATGACGAAAAAGGGGTAAGGGAGGTTACCCAATCGAAAATCGGAAGGAAAACGTTCAAAATCGAAGAACCCTAAAATTTGGGCGTCGGCGTCTTCTGCAAAATCCGACCTCAAAACGCGACGAAAATTCAAATTGTTGGTATGGGAAGGTGCGCCTGGACGAGATGAAGCCAACGGTAGGTCGGACGCGACGGATGGCGGCCGGACGGCGGCGGGCGCACGGCCTGAAGCTGCGTGGGTCAAAGGGGATCGGGAAATCAGCGCGCGGGGAGAGAGAAAAGCAAGGTGAGGAAAATGGTTCCGATAATTAAAATCTCGGGTTCAACTGGTATTTATAGCAAAAATACCCCG
The DNA here is from genome assembly GCA_907163345.1 of Haberlea rhodopensis. Lineage (NCBI taxonomy): Eukaryota > Viridiplantae > Streptophyta > Magnoliopsida > Lamiales > Gesneriaceae > Haberlea > Haberlea rhodopensis. The sequence goes on along the minus strand of CAJQUN010000016.1, from coordinate 9,705,084 downwards.
AAATACTAATAGCCCCACATCATGAATCAAAATCATTTGTTTTCAAAAACTCTCTCTCTAACTCCAAAACCCCCTACCGGTGCCCACACAAAGCACCCGAGATCCCGGGTCACACTAAAAACTCAACTCATAGGTTTTTCACCGGAATGAGAATACAATCTCAACCTCGGGATCCAATGATCCCAACTACTCAAATAGACGAGCCCGAAAGGCCCAACACCGCGATTAAACTCCAAATCGCTACGTAAAACAACTTTAGGGGTTATTAACACTCCGGGATTAACATACATAATCTCTGGTCATCACAGGTAGCTTATGCATCGAGACAATTGAAGCAGCATGAGGCTAGATACCAGGTCCATGATTTGGAGTTGGCGGCTATTATCTTTGCCCTAAAGATTTGGAGGCACTACCTGTATGGTACATCTTTTACCATATACACGGATCATAAGAGCCTAAAATTCTTGTTTACTCAGGCGGAGTTGAATATGCGTCAGAGGAGATGGATGGATTTGCTCAAAGATTATGACTGTGAAATAGAGTACCATCCGGGGAAAGCCAATTTGACAGCAGACGCCTTGAGTCGGAAGGTGAAGAACACTGCTGAAGATGTCATGCATTTGTCGGCTATGATGACTTCTTATTGCCATCTGGGCTATGACTTCGATGTGGACGCATCGCCGGTTTGGGTATCGACTTTATTGGCTGAGCCATGTATCTATGAGAGCATCAGGAGAGCTCAGAGGACAGATGATGAGGTTCAGAGATGGACATCATTAGCACTTCAGGGTCAGCCATCAAAGTTCAGAGTAGCTGAGGATGGTTCTTTGAGACTCGGTAACCGATGGGTAGTTCCAGGTACGCCGGAGTTGCGTAGAGGAATCTTGGAACGAGCTCATAGTAGCCGATTCGGTATCCACCCAGGAGGGAGGAAGATGTATAAAGACTTATGTGATCAGTTCTGGTGGAAGCGGATGAAACGTGATGTGATCGCTTTTGTCAAGAGGTGTTTGATCTGTCAGTAGGTTAAGGCAGAGAGGCAAAGACCCGGTGGCGAAATGAGGAGCTTAGAGATACCAGAGTGGAAGTGGGAACACATATCTATGGACTTTGTGACCCACTTGCCGAGGACTACTTCAGGTTGTGATGCCATTTGGGTGATCATTGACAGGCTGACGAAGGTGGCTCACTTCATCCCCTACAGTATGACATACACATACTTGAGGATGGCTCAGTTGTATGTCCGGGACATAGTGAGACTGCATGGGATTCCAGTGTCTATTGTGTCTGACAGAGATCCGCGGTTCACATCCCATTTCTGGGGAGGTTTACAGTCAGCTTTGGGCAATGAGGTAAGATTGAGTACGGCTTATCATCCCCAGACGGATGGTCAGACTGAGCGCACTGTACAGACGCTCGAGGACATGCTACGGGCGTGTGTACTAGAATTTGATGCCTCATGGCAAGATTCTTTGGCCTTGGTAGAGTTTTCATACAACAACGTTTATTAGGCAAGTATTCAGATGGCTCCGTTTGAGGCTTTGTATGCTAGGCGTTGTAGGTCGCCATTATACTGGGATGAATTGACCAGTAAAGCAGTGGGAGGACCCAAACTGATTCGGGAGATGGAGGATAAGATAAAGATTATCCGTCAGAAAATGAAGGCAGCCCAGGACAGGCAGGCAGCCTATGCGAATAAACGGCGGAGACCGTTGGAATTTCAGTTGGGAGACAGGGTCTTTTTGAAGATTTCACCTTTCAGGGGTGTGGTTCGGTTTGGTATGCGTGGTAAATTGTCTCCGAGGTATGTGGGACCGTATGAGATTTTACAGCGCATCGGTACCTTGGCGTACCATTTGGCACTACCACCGTCGTTGTCTGGTATTCACGACGTGTTTCATGTATCTATGTTGCGGAAATATGAGCCGGATCCGTCGCATGTATTGCAGCCTTCTGAGGTTCAGTTGGATTCTGATGTATCGTATGAGGAACGGCCAGTCAGGATTTTGGACAGGGCTGATCGCAGACTCTGGAATAAAGTAATACCGATGATCAAGGTTCAGTGGGATCGCAGAGGTGTCGAGGAGGCCACGTGGGAGACGGAGCGGCACATGATGCAGCACTACCCGGAGTTATTTTCTGGTATATAGTTTATGTTTGGTTTCGATTTGGGTAAGTGCATGCGATTTCGGGGTCGAAATCTTATAAGTAGGGGAGTATTGTGATATCCCCGAAATAATTAATTACAATTGGGCGTTAATTATGTTTATGTGATTTTTATGGTGATAATTAATATTGGTGTTGGCATTAATTATCTTGGTGAAATGCTTAGTCACATGGTAGGAGTGACCCGGTAGAGCATTTCGGGGTACATGTTATCATGTTGGGTAATTGGGGATTTTAATGGTTTGTGATTATTTGGGTGAATCATGTTTTAATTGTGATTTTGGTGCATTATGGTAAAATGTCTTTTAAAATATCATGTTGGGGTGTTTTATACACCAGGGAATTGTGGAGTGTAATTTAATTAAACCCAACCCACTTATACCCCAATCCCCACTATACCTTCATTTTCAACTCTCCCCCAAATCAACCACCCAAACCCTCCTCTCTCCCATTTTCGAAATTTTGCTAGAAGGTGAAGAGAAATCCTTCCAAAAGTTTGGTTTGTGGAGTTTGTTGGGAGATTTGGAGTCCCCAAGAGGTATGGATACCTCCTTGTTGTTTTTGTTGTGTTTGGATTGGATTTGTTGTAGTTTTGTATGGTTTTGAAATGGGTTTTTATGGGTTGGTATTATTTGGGTTGAATGTTGGATTTTTGGGATGTTTAAAGTGTATTTTGAAGGTTATTATGTGTTTGATGTTGTTGGTTTGAAGGTAGAAGAGTGGGTATGGATTGGAGATGAAATTTTAGAGCAAAAATGGTGGTTTTTCGGGTTACAGAGGTTGGCGATCGATCGCGCGCTGGCAGTACGCTGTTGGAGCGCCTGGCAATCGATCGACACTCTTGGGCGATCGATCGGAGAGGCTGGCGATCGATTGCGCCATTTGTGGCGATCGATCGCCAAAGCAGAGAAAATTCAGGATCGGACAGTGTGATCTCGCGATCGATCGGCCCCTCGCGGCGATCGATCGCGAGATACAAAATGTGGTGTTTTTGAATATTTTGTGGAATTTTTGGATATTGGACTATTATTGGCTCCTAATATTGATTTTTGTGAATGTGTAGAACCATCCCAGGTGGCCACACAGCTTAGGAGATAAAGTCCACGACACATCACATTTTGGGACTAAGGTACGTAGTGAGCCGTACGGGCATCGGACGGTAAAACGTATTTATTACGCTTTGAATTGGTTATGCACTATGGTTGCACACATGGAATTGATTATGCATTGTGGTTGCATATGTGGTCTTTTTTATGCATCATGGATTGCATACATGGTTTGGTCATGCATTTTGGTTGCATGTGTATATTGGATGCATTGTTGCATGTGATTGTGAGTCGGGATTTATATTCCAGTGATGGAGAATACTTGCCGCCAGTGGCGTAGCGATGTGAATACTTGCCGCTGTCATACCGTAGCGATGAGAGAATATTTGCCGCTAATATGAAGCGAAGAACACGACCGCTGTCATATTTATAGCGAGGGATATTAGTGCCGCTGGTATTGTCTAAGCGAGGGGTATTTCCGCTGTCATGTTAACGCGAGGGGTATTATGCCACTGATATAATAAGACTCGGGAATTGAACACGGAATATATGGGAATCGGTGCATGTCATGACATACATTATTGGTAATATGATCTATTGGTTATAATGTGGTACAGGGACAACCCAAGGGAGCTTTTAAATGTGTTACATACAGGAAGTGAATCACATTTACGATTTATGCATTTGAATTGCTATCATATTATTGTGAATATGATTTTGTACATGCTCATGGTTTTGGGGTTGATCCTGTAGGTACTTTTGGGCGGACGGGCTAAGGCGAGTTGTTGCGGTGAGCTAGTGAGGAGTGCTCTTGGTAGCAGGCACATTCTTTTGCATAGTATCTACTCTAGGAGTAGTGTAAAGCTATAGGATTAATATTCATTGGTTGGGAATGTAATTAATCCATTTTGGAACCTTATTTTGGCACTGTAATCTAATAGCTCAAGGCACCAACACAACTTTTATACTCCGTTTATGCATGAAAATTTTAATTATGCATTTAATCCGCATTTAAGGAACTAGGGTCCTTACAGAAATCTTCTTACCGATCGATCGAGGAGCTTCACCGATCGATCGGAAATTACTTCGATCGATCGGCACCTGAATTTCAAACCATACTTTAAACTTTCTGCTTCGCTCGATCGATCGGGACTAAAATCTCGATCGATCGAGCACTCTGAAAAATCGGGACTTCTCCAGATTTTCGAGCACCTCATTTCATGACATCAAAACTACTTCATAACACATCATACTTGCTCAAACAAACATGCTAGGAACTTCATAAAACTTCCATGTAGGTACTTAAATCAAAGGTTCTACAAGACCTAAGCTAGCATGCCTCATAACATCATCATAAACTTAGATCTCATCCAATCTTTACAGAAAACAGAGCATGCATCTCTTTGCCCAGATTTTCGAGCATATACTTTCATAACTAGAAATCTATCACATAAAACATGTAATATGCTCGAGCAAACATGCTAATAGCTACATAATACTTTCATGTAAGTACCCATGCCAAGGTTTTACCCAAACCTATACTTAGCATGCATAAAAATCATCCCACCAAACCCAAACTTGAACAAAACCCAGAAAAACAGAGTACCAACTTACCCCTCTCTTTTTGCTCCTCTTATTGCAAGGTTTTCAATGCCCTTAAAACCAAGTCTTTTCCTGCCTTGATGCAGCTCTTTGGGACGAGAATGGAGGAGAGGAGGAGGAGAGAAGGAGATGGAGGTTGATTGGAAGTATGGGCTTGATCAAGTATGGGTTAAACAAGTGGGGGGTGGGGGTGGGGGGGGGGGGAGAAGGGTGGTCCCCGAGTAGGGGGGGTGGTGTGGGTTGGGGTGGTCATGTGGTGTTTAATTATGTCCCGGTATTTAGTAAGATGTATTAAAATATCCTAACTCGATATTTTTCATCTTTATTTAATTAATACATCCTTTTAAACACTCAACATGCCTCCCACATCATATCATCATAACATAATACCACACCCCTATCATAAAACATGAACATACTCATAATCCCCAATATAAATGCACCACACCCTTAAAGCATATCATAACATGTATGTTAATACATAGACATATAAACATCCTTTCATGTAAACATCATTAATGCCCAAATTGCATATAATAAATTTCGGGGCATCACAAATAACATACCAGAAAATAGTTCCGGGTAATGCTGCACCATATGCCGTTCCGTCTCCCACGTAGCCTCCTCGACACCCCGACGATCCCACTGAACTTTGACCATCGTATAATCTTGCTTCGTAATCTGCGATCCTCTCGATCTAGAATTCTGATTGGTCGTTCAACGTAGGATACATCTGAGTCCAACTGTACTTCAGTAGGCTGTAATATATGAGACGGGTCTGGCTCATACTTCCATAACATAGAAACGTGAAAGACATCATGAATACAAGATAAAGACGGCGGTAGAGCCAAACGCTAGGCCAAAGTACCGATACACTGCAATATTTCATATGGCCCAACGTACCTCGGAGATAACTTCCCTCGCATACCAAAACGAACCACACCTATGAAGGGTGAGATTTTCAAGAAGACCTTGTCTCCTACTTGGAATTCTAGCGATCGTCGTCGCTTATTGACATAGGCTGCTTGCCTATCCTGGGCCGCTTTCATCTTCTGGCGTATCAACTTAATCTTTCCTTCCATATCCTTAATCATATCCGGTCCTCCGACCGCTTTACTAGTCAAGTCCTCCCAATACAGTGGTGACCTACAGCGTCATCCGTATAGAGCTTCAAAAGGGGCCATTTTGAATGCTCGCCTGATAGCTGTTATTATAGGAGAACTCCACCAGTGGTAATGAATCTTGCCACGGAGTATCAAACTCCAATACACATGCCCTCAGCATATCTTCGAGTGTCTGTATAGTAAGCTCCGTCTGGCCGTCTGTCTGAGGGTGATAAGATGTACTCTGTCTCACCTCTGTGCCCAAAGCTGCCTGGAGACCCTCCCAGAAATGTGAAGTAAACCTTGGGTCTCTTTCAGACACAATCGAGACTGGAACCCCATGTAACCTCACCACATCCCGTACATATAATTGGGCCATCTTTAGATATGTGAAAGTTATACAGTAAGGGATGAAATGAGCTACCTTCGTCAGCCTATCCATGATCACCCAGATCGCATCAAATCCAGAGGCCGTCCTTGGCAAGTGGGTCACAAAGTCCATAGATATGTGCTCCGAATTCCATTCAGGTATCTCTAATGTGGGTCCTCGTTACTTAATCCATTATGTATTCAATTAATCATACATATGTGAGTCTGAATTAAGTAATAACATGCACTAATGTAGAATATCTTACTAGTTAAGTTGTTACATGGTTTACAAAACCCTAACCAACTATGTTGGGATATGCCCTAAGACAAGTCATTAGATGATTGTTTAAGACCTACAATGTTTATGGTTTTATGAATGGCAATTCATTATTATATATTATTCTTTTAACTTAATATATATGTTAATGTCCTTAGAATAATATTGTATTATTCTTAAAGATGTCCCTAGTCAAGTATTATCATGAATTGGGATAATGATAATACGTAGAGACTAGTATGTATTGATTGATGAATTGTTCATTGATATGAGATATCAAATCAATGCATGGGTACATGTTGGAGAACGATGTACTGGACAGACCCACCATGAGATTGCAACATGGATAGTTATATGATCGTCATATGCAATTCTCATAGTGATAATAATGCATGTAATCCTTACGACTTGTGATCATCAGAGATCCCAACATAAGGAGTTATGTATCTTGATATCGTCAAACGTTACCCGTAACAGGGTAATCTATAAAGGCGACTATTGGATACACTACGAATTATGTAGAGGGATGTTGACTGATCGAGATAGGATTTGTCCCTCCTATATAACAGGAGATGTGTTTGGCCCTTGATCAAGTGAGAACTAAAATGCATGGCCATGCTCGAATGAGTCGATATGAGATATCGAGCTTATTCGTTTATTCTAGTTCTACTTGGGGATAAAGAAATAAAGATTGGATATACGAGTATGACTATTCCATGACTCGTGTTCAATCTAAACACAAAGGACAAAGGGATTAAGTTACATGATTAATATTATCACAAGTTCTAAAGGTTATGTCGAGTCATTGACATTCTTGTAATTTGGGTAGCATTGATGTGTTGCTAGATACCGCTCAATGCTTGAGACATAAAATGAGATTTTATGTCATTGCCAACATTACAAGATCCTATCGGGTCGCACAAAAGATTAAATCGAGAAGGGAAATTAAATTCATGAGATGAATTAAATAATTAAGAGGAGTCTTAATTAATAATCATAATGATTAATTAAATCATGGGCTTAAGCCCATGAGGCTTTATGAAAGCCTTTAATTAATTATATAAAATATGATTGCAAGGGGTTTAATGAGTAAGACAACTTCATAACACAAACCTAGCACCAACTACTCTCGGCCGCCTCATTGGACTCAAGGTTGCTCTCGGTTTTTGCTTGATAACCGAAGAGGGACTTTGATTCCGGCCATCCTTTCGATTGTGAATCGAGTGTGCTTCGTTTGTTGGTTTGAGAACAAATCTAGCACTTTGTTCTTAAACTATTCCTTCCCGATTTGATCGTGTGGATACCGTAGAGACGAAGGTGAAAACTTTCGTTTGTGACTCGGAGTTCGTTGGACGTGCTGCTCCGTGGAATCTGCTTCAAACACGCTACAAGGGTAAGACACTTGTTATTCCTTTATCCGATATGAATCCCTATGTATAGATCTGCTGGTTTGTAATCCTAAAATTTTATTCCGCTGCGTTGTATGCTCAAAGGATAACTTACAGTGGTATCAGAGCCGTGTACAAGGCTCATATCGGATTTATGTGGTTAAATAGTTTAATCATATTAGAATTAATATTGCATGCTATTTAAAATTGTATATAATCATATATGATATGATTAAATTGAGTTTGTGAAAATCATCGTATAATTATATTTGATATAATTGGCGAATAATTGTATACGATACACGAATGCGCAAAATCGAAAAGTGGCTCAAAGGTTCGGCCACTACAATCCTTTACTCTCGGCCGCCGCTTAGGAGCTAGGGTTCGGACCCTTGGCTTGAGCGTGGGCCGAGCCGCCGCACCAATTAGGGTTTAGAACCCTTTTGGCTCGATAAAGTCTAAATTGGCACATGAAGGTCCGAACATGGTTCAAGGGTTCATGCAATATGGCGTGTGAGACCGCATGACGGCTAGGGTTTTTGAAACTCGTGGCTCGAGATGGTCAAGCCGCCACCGCTCATGGATCGAACATGGTTGGGACCGTGACTCATGGCTAGGTTTGGAACCTTTTGGCTCGATAGACATCAAGACGGCCGGCGCGAAGGGATTAGGGTTAGGACCCACGGTTCGATAAACTAGCTGCGCCGCATGGTCACGTGGGTGACGGCCGAGTCATGGGCTAGGGTTTTGAACCCTTGGCCCATGCATGGTCCAACCTTGTGGCTAGGTTTTTCGAAAACAATCTTGGTTCATTTTAAGTCGCTTAAGTCCGTGGCATGTGATGTCCCGAGCGTACGATAATTTTTCAAAATTCTATTTTACAGTTTTAATTAGAATTAAATTTAAAATGTTTAGAATTTAATTAATTAAATGTTAATGCATGCTTTATGTGTTGTTTGAGCATGGTGCGTGGTTATAGCCCTTTGACCTATTAGATAGGATTTGTGGATGTTTGTAATGTATAATACGACCTGCGTGTCGTGCCTTCTCTATTTCATTCTAAATGTAATCCCTCCCCTATGTTCCCCTCGAATGTGAATCGAGGAATTCTATATCTTGTAAATAGTGTAGTTTATTTTATTGATGATGATCAATGAAGATGGAGCATCGTGCCGGGATGAGGAGGCCATTCACAAATTGGAGCCAAAGGAAGATGCTTGTGAAGTTACCTTAGGTTGACTCATAGGATTTTCTCATTGGCTTGAGAAAATCATTAGTAGGGGCTATAACCATGTCACGTTTAATTATGTATGTTGATGCATGATTTATCTTATGTTTTAGTTTGATAATAGTATTACACATATATGTAGATATGTATACAACTATATGTAGTGGACATATTTTAAATTATCAAATTAATCATGAGATCAATAAATCCCTCTAAAATATTAAGTTTTAGATGCCTTCCAAAATTAAAAGTACTCGTCAATAACTTCGATTGTACATGTGTGGGTTTGCCAAAGCAAAGCACCGTGGCAATCTTAGTAAGGCGCGAAAGGATAAAAGTGATATCCGTTATACTTTAATTGGGTACGACTTAACTAGGTTATCTCAATAGGATTAGAAACCTAGAGGCATGGGTTGGATTGTAATTCATTTGATGAATTGAACAAAGTGTTGTTCGTCCAACTATCCAAGAATTATATGTGATGTAATTGACAAAGTGTTGTCTACCTAAATAACCGAGTCCTGGGCGATTAGCCAAAGCTAACTCAAGATTTAGTGAAATATGGATCTTGGCCCACTAAAGGTTTTGAGGGTTGATATTTTTTCAAACAAAATAGTGGGAGTATCATTTAATATAAGACCATGCTAAATGATTTAAATCATAAACTTATTTTGCATATTTATATTGTAGATATCCATGGCAACTAACAACGTTACTAGCACTTTATCACTGCGATCGGTCCTTGAGAAGGACAAATTAAATGGGACGAATTTCCTAGACTGGCATAGGAACTTGAGGATAGTCCTCAAACAAGAAAAGAAACAATATGGAGGAACCCTTGCCCGCTGAGGAACCTCCCCTAACAGCTACAAGAGCTGAAAAGATGCTTACAAGAAGCATCAGAGTGACGCACTTGATGTTGGGTGCCTCATGCTTGCCACCATGAACTCTGAGCTTCAGAAGCAACATGAGGAAATGGAGGCGTTCGATATGATCGAACACTTAAAGCAGTTGTACCAACAGCAAGCAAGACAAGAGAGGTATGACGTCTCTATGGCGTTATTTCAGTGCAGGATGGTAGAAGGAAGCTTAGTTGGAACTCATGTGCTCAAGATGATTGGGTACATTGAGAATCTGGACAAGCTAGGTTTTCCACTGGACCAAGAGTTGGCCACCGATGTAATCTCTTTGCCTGAGAGCTTCAGTCAATTTGTAGTAAATTACAATATGACTGACATGGAAAAGACTCTACCACAATTGCTTTGTATGTTGAGAACATATGAAGCAAATACTAAGAAGACTAAGGCCACAAATGTCCTTATTGTGAATAAGGGCAAAGGAAGGGCCAAAGCTAAAGGCAACAAGAAAGCAAAGAAGGTCTTTGCTAAATCTAAGCCAAAGTCTTCTGCACTAAAGCCAAAGGGAGGGATAGCAAAGGAAGGGAACTGTTTCCATTGCGGTGAGACCGGCCATTGGAAAAGAAACTGCAAATTATATCTGGAGGATCTAAAGAAACGAAGTGTGACTTCCGCTTCAGGTATTTTTGTTATAGAAGTCAATTTATCTACTTCTTCATCATGGGTATTAGATACTGGATGTGGATCTCACATTTGTGTAAATGTGCAGGATCTCAAAAGGAGTAGGACGTTGGCGAAAGGTGAAGTTGATCTCCGAGTTGGAAATGGAGCAAGAGTTGCTGCATTAGCTATAGGAGATTATCATTTAGCTTTACCTTCTGGTTTATCATTGATTTTAAAAGACTGTTATTTTGTGCCTTTTATTACTAAAAACATAATATCTATTTCTTGTTTAGACAAGTATGGTTTTTCATTTATAATAAAGGACAACTGTTGTTCTATTTATTTAAATGATATGTTTTATGCTAGTGCACAAATGGTGAATGGTCTTTATGTATTAAATCTTGATATGCCTATCTATAACATAAATACTAAAAGGATTAAAAATAATGATTGTAATCCGACTTATCTCTGGCACTGTCGCTTGGGTCACATAAACGAGAACCGCATATCTAAACTTCATAAGGATGGAGTATTAGATTCATTTGATTTTGAATCATATGAAACATGCGAATCTTGTTTAATGGGCAAGATGACTAAAGCCCTTTCAAGGGACATGTTGAAAGGGCAAATGTTTTATTGGGACTAATACATAGTGATGTATGTGGACCAATAAGTACACAAGCTAGAGGTGGTTTTCAATACTTCGTTACATTTACTGATGACCTCAGTAGATATGGGTATGTGTACCTAATGAAACATAAGCATGAAACCTTTGAAAAGTTCAAAGATTTCAAGAATGAAGTACAAAACCAACTTGGCAAAAGTATCAAAATCCTTCGATCAGATCGAGGAGGAGAATACTTAAGCCAAGAGTTTCATGACTATCTAAAGGAGTGTGGGATAGTCCCACAACTCACTCCTCCGTATACTCCACAATGGAATGGTGTATCCGAGAGGAGAAATCGAACCTTGTTAGACATGGTTAGATCAATGATGAGTCATGCAGATCTTCCGATATCGTTTTGGGGACACGCTCTAGAAACATCGATTTTCTTACTGAACCGTGTTCCATCTAAATCAGTGGAAAAGACACCATATGAGATATGGACTGGGAAGCGTCCTAGTATGTCTTTTATGAAGATTTGGGGTTGTGAGGCTTTCGTTAGACGTCACGCCACTAACAAACTTGGACCCAAATCTGATAAGTGTTTATTTGTGGGGTATCCTAAGGAAACGAAAGGATACTATTTCTATTATCCCACCGAGAACAAAGTAGTTGTTGCTCGGACTGGTGTATTTCTTGAAAGAGAATTTATTTCTAGAAAAACCAGTGGGAGAAAAATAGAACTTAGTGAAGTTCAACCACAAGAAAACACTGAACCTGAAATGAGATGGAAACAGAGCAGGCACCGCAAACTGTTGTGGAAGAAGTACCTGCTCAAGAGACACAAGCCCAGCGTAGGTCTGTAAGAGAACACCGGGAGCCACAGAGATATGGATTTCTTGTGACTCAACAAGGTGACTTACTACTCATTGATGAGGATGAGCCGTCATCTTATCAACAAGCTATAATGGGCAATGATTCTGAGAAATGGCAAGAGGCCATGAAATCTGAGATGGAATCCATGTATGCAAACCAAGTATGGACTTTGGTTGATCCACCTGAAGGGGTACGACCCATAGGGTGCAAATGGATTTTCAAGAAAAAGACCGATATGGATGGTAACGTACAAACCTATAAAGGTCGGCTGGTTGCAAAAGGATTCAAACAAATTCATGGTATTGACTATGATGAAACCTTTTCACCAGTGGCCATGGTTAAATCCATAAGGATCTTACTTGCAATAGCTGCATTTCATGATTATGAAATCTGGCAGATGGATGTCAAACAGCTTTCCTTAATGGAAATCTGCTCGAGGATGTGTACATGACACAGCCTGAGGGTTTTGTCGATCCAAAGGATGCTGGAAAGATATGCAAGCTACAACGATCCATTTATGGATTGAAGCAAGCTTCTCGGAGTTGGAATCTTCGTTTTGATGATACAATCAAAGAGTTTGGTTTTATCAAAAATGAAGATGAACCTTGTGTCTACAAGAAGGTCAGTGGGAGCGTAATCATTTTCCTAGTGTTGTATGTAGATGACATACTTCTTATTGGAAATGATATCCCTGCCTTGCAATCTGTAAAGATTTGGCTAGGGAATTTCTTTTCGATGAAAGATTTAGGAGAAGCCACCTATGTATTAGGAATCAAGATCTATAGAGATAGATCGAGAAGGCTTCTTGGTCTAAGTCAAACTACATACATAGACAAGGTGCTTAAAAGGTTTAGCATGCAAGAATCCAAGAAAGGATTCGTGCCTATGACGCATGGCATTTATCTCTCGAAGGAACAGTGTCCTTCAACACCAGATGAGAGACAACGCATGAGTAAGATTCCATACGCGTCAGCTATTGGATCTATCATGTATGCCATGATATGTACTCGTCCCGATGTATCGTATGCTTTGAGTATGACGAGCAGATATCAAGTTGATCCAGGTGAAGGTCACTGGATTGCTGTCAAGAACATCCTGGAGTACTTGAGAAGGACTAAGGATACATTCTTGATTTATGGAGGTGAGGAAGAGCTCAATGTAATGGGTTACACTGATGCAAGCTTCCAAACCGACAAAGATGATTTTCGATCGCAATCTGGATATGTGTATTGCCTAAATGGAGGTGCTGTGAGCTGGAAGAGTTCAAAGCAAGAAACAGTAGCCGATTCTACAATGGAAGCTGAGTATATTGCTGCCTCGGATGCAGCAAAGGAAGCTGTTTGGATGAGGAAGTTCATTTCTGAACTTGGAGTGGTGCCTAGCATTAAAGATCCGATAGAACTCTATTGTGACAACAATGGAGCGATCGCATTGGCTAAGGAACCAAGATCTCACCAAAGATCCAAGCACATACTTAGGCGTTTCCATTTCATTCGAGAAATCGTTGAAAGGGGAGATGTTAAAATATGCAAAGTACCAACAGATGATAATGTATCTGACCCATCGACGAAGCCACTGTCACAGCAGAAGCATGATCGTCATACTAGATCTCTAGGCATTAGGTATATGTCTGAGTGGTCTTAGTGCAAGTGGGAGATTTGTTGGGATATGCCCTAAGACAAGTCATTAGATGATTGTTTAAGACCTACAATGTTTATGGTTTTATGAATGGCAATTCATTATTATATATTATTCTTTTAACTGTGCATTGTGAATTAGTATATATGTTAATGTCCTTAGAATAATATTGTATTATTCTTAAAGATGTCCCTAGTCAAGTATTATCATGAATTGGGATAATGATAATACGTAGAGACTAGTATGTATTGATTGATGAATTGTTCATTGATATGAGATATCAAATCAATGCATGGGTACATGTTGGAGAACGATGTACTGGACAGACCCACCATGAGATTGCAACATGGATAGTTATATGATCGTCATATGCAATTCTCATAGTGATAATAATGTATGTAATCCTTACGACTTGTGATCATCAGAGATCCCAACATAAGGAGTTATGTATCTTGATATCGTCAAACGTTACCCGTAACAGGGTAATCTATAAAGGCGACTATTGGATACACTACGAATTATGTAGAGGGATGTTAACTGATCGAGATAGGATTTGTCCCTCCTATATAACAGGAGATGTGTTTGGCCCTTGATCAAGTGAGAACTAAAATGCATGGCCATGCTCGAATGAGTCGATATGAGATATCGAGCTTATTCGTTTATTCTAGTTCTACTTGGGGATCAAGAAATAAAGATTGGATATACGAGTATGACTATTCCATGACTCGTGTTCAATCTAAACACAAAGGACAAAGGGATTAAGTTACATGATTAATATTATCACAAGTTCTAAAGGTTATGTCGAGTCATTGACATTCTTGTAATTTGGGTAGCATTGATGTGTTGCTAGATACCGCTCAATGCTTGAGACGTAAAATGAGATTTTATGTCACTGCCAACATTACAAGATCCTATCGGGTCGCACAAAAGATTAAATCGAGAAGGCAAATTAAATTCATGAGATGAATTAAATAATTAAGAGGAGTCTTAATTAATAATCATAATGATTAATTAAATCATGGGCTTAAGCCCATGAGGCTTTATGAAAGCCTTTAATTAATTATATAAAATATGATTGCAAGGGGTTTAATGAGTAAGACAACTTCATAACACAAACCTAGCACCAACTACTCTCGGCCGCCTCATTGGACTCAAGGTTGCTCTCTGTTTTTGCTTGATAACCGAAGAGGGACTTTGATTCCGGCCATCCTTTCGATTGTGAATCGAGTGTGCTTCGTTTGTTGGTTTGAGAACAAATCTAGCACTTTGTTCTTAAACTATTCCTTCCCGATTTGATCGTGTGGATACCGTAGAGACGAAGGTGAAAACTTTCGTTTGTGACTCGGAGTTCGTTGGACGTGCTGCTCCGTGGAATCTGCTTCAAACACGCTACAAGGGTAAGACACTTGTTATTCCTTTATCCGATATGAATCCCTATGTATAGATCTGCTGGTTTGTAATCCTAAAATTTTATTCCGCTGCGTTGTATGCTCAAAGGATAACTTACAAACAATACTTCACATATACAAGTAACAACCTATTACAAGATAACTCCTATGCAGTGGTTCCCCTCGCAGCGGAAATCATGACTCACGCTCCCCACGTCTATGAGTCCCTACAGAAACATTCACACAATGAGTATAGAGAACAGCTATCTCAGTGCAAGATCCAAATCAATGATAAAGCACAATAAATCATCTAACGTGAATGTTCTGTATCATGCATCCACAAATGCACCATGTCATGACATGTCCAAGAGACACCCTATTATCACGAGTCCCATATGATATGCCTATTCAGCTCAATATGTCAGTGGAACCACATCACATCTTCATATTAGCAGCACATATCATAGTACCATGCTCATCTGTGACAATAGCCAGAGCATATACCCACACCAGGCGTATATCTCTCAAGCCAAAGCATATGTAGTATATCTATCGTGGCAACGATCCCAGCCAAAGCATATACCACACCAGGCATATCTATCGAGGCAATGATCTCACCAAAGCATATACACATATCTATCAAGGCCTCCATCCCAATCATATTAAATCCATGTATGAACATGCATATGAACTACCAATCATATGACACAAGGATAACATAGAGCATATGATATCAAAACCATAACATCATCATCACATCATATCTATACTCCGTATGTCAACACGTACCTGTAAAGCGACACAAACCAGATAAATCAGGCGTCAATGGTTAATTGCCTCTTTGCCCTGTCCCCTGTGATGATGCTACAAGCACATGTGCAATATACCATGTTATAAGAAGCTTCAATATCAAAAGCTACAAAAAATAACATTTTAAGTCTACCGATCGATCGGTCACTTTAGCGATCGATCGGTCCAAATATTCAACCCTAGCGATCGGTCGGTAAAAAGCTAGCGATCGATCGCTTAACTGTTTGAATTTCTTTAAAATGCTACGGCATTTCACCGATCGATCGGTCGCTTTCAGCGATCGATCGGTACATGCACCGCCTTACATTTCCCCTGTTTTATCGATCGATCGGTACGCTTCCAGCGATCGATCGGTCGATGATAAAATTTTGAAACCATGGCGATTTTGATCTTATCCTCATGGGTCTCAACCTACACCTCAAGTTAAACCATCAAAACTTGATATATGCATACTTTAACCTCATTTACACATGTTTCTATCAACATACAACTCAATTCTTTGAATTCAACAACATATGAAGTACATGTTCCGTCAACTAAATCACATGCTTCTTAACTTGCATAACAAACACCATAACTAAGTTATGACACCAATTAACTACCTCAAGTAGAGCATGCAACTTCTCCTTACCACATGTTTCATGTTGAACATGCTTATAAGCTAGAACCAAGCAAGGACACCAAGGGATTCAAAAGAGCATTTGTAGAGATTTGTAGGTGAGTTTAGGTGAATTGTGTGTTTAAAATCTGATATTCATCTATATAATCACCTTTAACTCCAAATGCACATTTACATGTAATTCCTCTCACATGCATGGTTAATGTATAGTCAAATTCACATGACATTTCTAGCAATTCAAATGCTAATTTACATGTACATGCATATGAACTTAAATTCAAATGCCCACTAGTACAAGTTGTTTGATATGTTACTACACTTGATTTAATCCAATCATTCCTATGCACTACATCTAGTGCATCATGTTTCTTTCCTTGTCAAATATCTAATATTCAGTTCATCTCGGTTCAACCCGAACCCGAGTCCACATCGTACTGTAATTAATCATAATTACACCATAAACATATAACACATGTATAAAGCAAATCGAGGCATTACAATTCTCCCCCACTCATTAAATTTCGTCCTCGAAATTGCATATACAACATATGAATCTCATATATCATATGAATCACATACAGAAAACCATAAGTTTCACACAAACATGCATTATAAATGCAACATTATTCGCCAGAACAAATAATCAAAAGTAAATCTGCTACATACTCAACATGCTCAACTAGCAGATACTTACCAGATTAGCAGTATAAGAAATCAAATGCAAACATACCAGACATTGCACTTTGGATTCTACTGCATACTCATGTTCTCGCATACCACGTATACCAGCTTGTTACTATTTGCGTTTTGTCCACGTAGCCATATGCTCACAACACTCTACACCAGTCAGGCATAGATAGTATGTATGCATCGTTGTAAAACCACCAACAGACAAACATTTCACTAGTATTAGTGAATACTTCAGTACTCCAGAAATCATGTCCGAATATTGGCACATATACAGATCCTGTTATACACAACAGTAGCCATCAAATTGATTTGAGCTCATACAACTCATTGTACTGGTGGTTTCCCTTAACCAAGTTACTGTCACTCCCATTCCTGCTGGATACATACAAATGATCCCCAATGGAGCATCTATTCGTCTACTGTCTAATACATCCGTCCCTCCTTGGACAACTATTCACCATATAGTAATACAGTCAATAGTTCAAATCCTGGTATTACACCTTTTCCATACACATCATGTCACACTTTATAAACACAGCAACACACATACTCGCATTGTGTATTGTATAACGGTTTAGAATGTTTCCATTCGTCTGTACTCTTGTGTAAACCTACACAGAATATCAAGATCAACAAGATACTCTAAACCAAGTACCTCGGTTCTTGTCACATTCAGATTCTACACATCCAAATGTGCACAGAGCCATCTCTGCTCTAACATTTCACAAAGTTGTATTGTAGTATGTAATTACACAATGTGATATACTAATCTCCCACGCCAGACTTCTCAGTCTAGATTAAATACTGAACACGATACCAGTCCAAAACAAACACTGGACACCAACTTGTCCAAACCACAAGAAGCAATCCACATCACACTCATATGTCATCAATGCATAATGTACACCAAAGCCATTTACATTACATATGTCCATATGATTATATGGTTATCTCTACCAATGACTATGTTCTCATAATATCGATCCACACCATTTGCGTGGTTCAATATTCCCCTATCCTGACCCCTGTACCGGAAATGTCAATATTTGCATCAATTGTTTCCCCCAAGACTACCATCTTGAGTATGACAAGCTTTTACAACGAGTCCTTTCTTTCTAGTCACTGTATGCATGTGCAATGCACTTGCTACATGGAGGACACCAACAAGTTCCACACATCACAGGTACCTGATCACTCATTCCGTTCTGTTTCAAGAACCTATCCATACGGATTATCATATCACCCGGATAGATCATACAATCGAAGATATCACCCGACTATATCACATGATTGAATATATCACTCAGATATATCACATAATCGAATATAGTACATAATCGAAACCAACAGTTGTTTACCTCGCCATATTCATGGAATCTTTCTTTATTGGAATGCATTCCTGATAACCACGACTGCTCCCAGCAAATCGTTATCACCTCTGGTTCATGAAAGAATAGCCAATCCAACAACCCATGGAAGGTAACAAATTCCAACTCAACTGCAATCACACAATCCTCACATTCTTGTTGACATGAATGACAATCAAATTACCATCCCACTCATGGTCATTCTGGCACTATGACTCTGCAATCGAATCCAAAAAGAATTGCCATATCATATAGCATTGCCAATGATACTTTCACAATATTGTAACCTTCTTATGTTACTAGTACACCTTCCGTGTACAATCAAAGGATACCATATAGTAAAATATCATTCACCATCTGGTATATGTCAAACCAGTCTCATATCGTACCACTAGAACATGACACATACTTCAATGTCATACACATATGTGTACTAACAAGCTCAAGAACTAATTCATTGCATGGACAAATCAAGTCCCATCACACTATCTCATACGTGTGCGCTTCTTCAGCCTTCTCATAACCATCTGCTATTCATGAAACATATTCGCAGATTGTTCATCAATAGATATCAACCCAACATCTATCAAGCGCAAAATGCAAACCAATCAACTATGCAAACCAATCACATGACTCGGTCGGCATATCACAATCACGATCCCATCAGTCATACATCTTCCGTCCTGACTCAAGAATATATGATTTCATGTCAAACGCCTAGTCCAATCACAACACAACGAAAATTCTGATTGCATCAGCACTACAATCGTAGTGTATAAGCAATCTACGGAAACTCAAACTTCCTTATCAATTTGGATAACTTGGACATGCAACATCACACTTGTGAACCATACATTATAGCCACCAAGCTATGCTATCATACAATAGCTCACACTCAATGCTTACCGGATACTCACATTGCCAACCAATCTCTGTTGGTCTCACATGTACAGATCACTACTGTCATGCAATAATCCAAAAGATGACAAGATGTCATACACAGTTCCACTAAAGAACCAATTTACGGATGTCTCTCATGACGTCCTTTTCTATATCCAGAAGCCATACAAGCATCCAATGCTCTCAGCAACAACAACGATACCCACACTCTGTTGACCAACCAATTTCAACCTCATAACTACAGTTCACAAACACAGAACGAGATGTTCATATACAACATCCCATACACACTTGTATGCACTTGAGGTATCTCGTGTCAACCAAAGACATCCATGGCTGCCACACATACCACATACATAGAGTCTCATACGGACAATCTTATAGCTCGGACGGAGTTCACACATCAAAACAATGATATCAATTCCCATCACTACACACTAGCCAGATATCCTACATGCCCACATCGCACCATGTATGTCTCTGTCTAGCCCTCACAAAGATCACATGTGCAGACATCACAACAACCTATGCCGGTACTCATTGCATCACTGTAATCTCCACCGGTACTCATGTTCTTTCAATCTGAAAGACTTCCATGCTCAAATCCATATGATCCAACAAGAACGAACACAAGAAGCTAATACACAGAAAGGATCACACAGTCCATTAACCAGTCACCAAAACATGAGTGACGTAAACGACATAGGCTGATAACAAGCAAACAGTAGAACTCACAGTTACTGCGGTTATACCACTTCATCAAGACGCCTCAGCGCCACTATCATTGAACTCTCCCAATTTCATGTTCCTTGTCACCTCCATGACAACAAACATAGAGCTCAACACACACATACACACCGGAGAACCATACACAGATGATACTCTGACAAGAATTATCACCACGGTGGTCTCACAAATCACCAATTACACACAAATCCCACATTCGCTACATGTCGCTACATGTACCTTCTGAGTACCACAAGTAACTCATGTCTGCATCATCTCCCACTGTAAACACACTGCGTTAGCCTTTACCATCCACAGATCAAGAGCAAAGGAGTACATTCCCATTCAAGCCATACATGTCGAACTGATAATGCAACCACAGATTGCAATATCAAGACTTGCCCCTAAACTAGATACAGTAATCAATAACCTGTATCTTCACTTCCATTTACACATCATGTGTCAGCGACCAGTCCATCATTAGGTCGGATACACAATCTCATACAGGCTGACTTTGCACATGGAGCTGATACCAAGTTTTGCTTTTCACGCTCCAACCACTGCACAACTTACTCTTCCGATTCGGTATTGACCTACATACCATTACCCCGGAATCAGTGGAATAGCTCCAACGAAACATATCATGTTTCCCCTGCCATATGATAGTACAGAAATCCGGTATACCAATCACGGTACACCTACAACCTCACTTATGCCACACGCATAAGGATGTAGATCAAGCCAAGTCATACTATCATCCTACAAAACAAGGGTTAACAATAACAGATACAAATACAAAGCATGTTCCCAGACACTATAACATCAGTATCACATGCCTTTAAGTGATTAGGTAACTCCCTAACTCACTTCCTCTACCCTTGTTCATCCCGTTCTCGAACCACTGCTCTGATACCACTAATGTGGGGTCCTCGTTACTTAATCCATTATGTATTCAATTAATCATACATATGTGAGTCTGAATTAAGTAATAACATGCACTAATGTAGATTATCTTACTAGTTAAGTTGTTACATGGTTTACAAAACCCTAACCAACTATACTTCACATATACAAGTAACAACCTATTACAAGATAACTCCTATGCAGTGGTTCCCCTCGCAGCGGAAATCATGACTTACGCTCCCCACGTCTATGAGTCCCTACAGAAACATTCACACAATGAGTATAGAGAACAGCTATCTCAGTGCAAGATCCAAATCAATGATAAAGCACAATAAATCATCTAACGTGAATGTTTTGTATCATGCATCCACAAATGCACTATGTCATGACATGTCCAAGAGACACCCTATTATCACGAGCCCCATATGATATGTCTATTCAGCTCAATATGTCAGTGGAACCACATCACATCTTCATATTAGCAGCACATATCATAGTACCATGCTCATCTGTGACAATAGCCAGAGCATATACCCACACCAGGCGTATATCTCTCAAGCCAAAGCAGATGTAGTATATCTATCGTGGCAACGATCCCAGCCTGGGTCCTCGTTACTTAATCCATTATGTATTCAATTAAACATACATATGTGAGTCTGAATTAAGTAATAACATGCACTAATTTAGATTATCTTACTAGTTAAGTTGTTACAAGGTTTACAAAACCCTAATCAACTATACATCACATATACAAGTAACAACCTACTCCAAGATAACCCCTATACAGTGGTTCCCCTCGCAGAGGAAATCATGACTCACGCTCCCCACGTCTATGAGTCCCTACAGAAACATTCACACAATGAGTATAGATAACAATTATCTCAGTGCAATATCAAAACACAATATCAACATCAATGATAAAGCACAATAAAATCATCTAACGTGAATGTTCTGTATCATGCATCAACAAATGCACTATGTCATGACATGTCCAAGAGACACCCTATTATCACGAGCCCCATATGATATGCCTATTCAGCTATGTCAGTGGAACCACATCACATCTTCATATTAGCAACACATATCATAGTACCATGCTCATCTGTGACAATAGCCAGAGCATATACCCACACCAGGCGTATATCTCTCAAGCCAAAGCATATGTAGTATATCTATCGTGGCAACGATCCCAGCCAAAGCATATACCACACCAGGCATATCTATCGAGGCAATGATCTCACCAAAGCATATACACATATCTATCAAGGCCTCCATCCCAATCATATGAAATCCATGTATGAACATGCATATGAACTACCGATCATATGACACAAGGATAACATAGAGCATATGATATCAAAACCATAACATCATCATCACATCATATCTATACTCCGTACGTCAACACGTACCTGGAAAGCGACACAAACGAGATAAATCAGTCGTCCCTGGCTAATTGCCTCGTTGTCCTGTCCCCTGTGATGGTGCTACAACAATGCCAATAATATATCATGTTATCATAGGAATTATCTACCGATCGATCGGTCACCCTAGCGATCGATCGGTCCAAACAAGTAACCCTAGCTATCGATCGGTCAAAATCTAGCGATCGATCGCTTAAATAGTTGAATTTCTCAAAAATGCTACGGCATTGTACCGATCGATCGGTCGCTTTCAGCGATCGGTCGCTTTCAGCGATCGATCGGTACATACACCGCTTTAACTTTTCCCCTGTTTTACCGATCGATCGGTACGCTTCCAGCGATCGATCGGTCGATGATAAAATTTTGAAACCATGGCGATTTTGATCTTATCCTCATGGTTCTCACCCTACACCTCAAGTTAAACCATCAAAACTTGAAATATGCATACTTTAACCTCATTTACACATGTTTCTATCAACATACAACCATTCTTTAAATTCAACAACATATGAAGTCCATGTTCCTTCAAACAATTCACATGCTTCTTAACTTGCATAACAACTATCATGCTAAGTTAATAGATCAACTCACTACAAAATTAGAGCATGTAAAGTCTTCTTACCACATACTTCATGTTGAACGTGCTTCCAAGCTAGAACCAAACAAAAACACCAAGAGGTTCAAGAGAGTATGTGTAGAGATTTGTAGGTGAAAATGGTGTATTGTGAGTTGCAAATCTGCTTTTACTTATTTAATCACCTCTCCAAATGCAAACTCAAATACAAAGCACATGCATATGAAATTCAATTCAAATGCCTACTAGTCCAAGTTGCTTGATTTTGATTTAATTCACATCATTTCTATGCACTATATCTTGTGCATCATGTTTCTTTCCTTGTCATATATCTAATTCAGTTCATGTATGTGAGTATTAACCCTCGGTTCAACCCGAACCCGAGTCCTCAACGTACCGTAATTATTCAAAATTACGCCATAACAAATCGAGGCATTACAAATGCTTTATACATGTGTTATATGTTTATGGTGTAATTATGATTAATTACAGTACGATGTGGACTCGGGTTCGGGTTGAACCGAGATGAACTGAATATTAGATATTTGACAAGGAAAGAAACATGATGCGCTAGATGTAGTGCATAGGAATGATTGGATTAAATCAAGTGTAGTAACATATCAAACAACTTGTACTAGTGGGCATTTGAATTTAAGTTCATATGCATGTTCATACATGGATTTCATATGATTGGGATGGAGGCCTTGATAGATATGTGTATATGCTTTGGTGAGATCATTGCCTCGATAGATATGCCTGGTGTGGTATATGCTTTGGTTGGGATCGTTGCCACGATAGGTATACTACATATGCTTTGGCTTGAGAAATATACGCCTGGTGTGGGTATATGCTCTGGCTATTGTCACAGATGAGCATGGTACTATGATATGTGCTGCTAATATGAAGATGTGATGTGGTTCCACTGACATATTGAGCTGAATAAGCATATCATATGGGGCTCGTGATAATAGGGTGTCTCTTGGACATGTCATGACATAGTGCATTTGTGGATGCATGATACAGAACATTCACGTTAGATGATTTATTGTGCTTTATCATTGATTTGGATCTTGCACTGAGATAGCTGTTCTCTATACTCATTGTGTGAATGTTTCTGTAGGGACTCATAGACGTGGGGAGCGTGAGTCATGATTTCCGCTGCGAGGGGAACCACTGCATAGGAGTTATCTAGTAATAGGTTGTTACTTGTATATGTGAAGTATAGTTGGTTAGGGTTTTGTAAACCATGTAACATCTTAACTAGTAAGATAATCTACATTAGTGCATGTTATTACTTAATTCAGACTCACATATAATACTAATGTGGGGTCCTCGTTACTTAATCCATTATGTATTCAATTAAACATACATATGTGAGTCTGAATTAAATAATAACATGCACTAATTTAGATTATCTTACTAGTTAAGTTGTTACAAGGTTTACAAAACCCTAACCAACTATATATCACATATACAAGTAACAACCTACTCCAAGATAACCCCTATACAGTGGTTCCCCTCGCAGCGGAAATCATGACTCACGCTCCCCACGTTAATGAGTCCCTACAGAAACATTCACAAAATGAGTATAGATAACAACTATCTCAGTGCAATATCAAAACACAATATCAATATCAATGATAAAGCACAATAAATCATCTAACGTGAATGTTCTGTATCATGCATCCACAAATGCACTATGTCATGACATGTCCAAGAGACACCCTATTATCACGAGCCCCATATGATAAGCCTATTCAGCTCAATATGTCAGTGGAACCACATCACATCTTCATATTAGCAGCACATATCATAGTACCATGCTCATCTGTGACAATAGCCAGAGCATATACCCACACCAGTCGTATATCTCTCAAGCCAAAGCATATGTAGTATATCTATCGTGGCAACGATCCCAGCCAAAGCATATACCACACCAAGCATATCTATCGAGGCAATGATCTCACCAAAGCATATACACATATCTATCAAGGCCTCCATCCCAATCATATGGAATCCATGTATGAACATGCATATGAACTACCAATCATATGACACAAGGATAACATAGAGCATATGATATCAAAACCATAACATCATCATCACATCATATCTATACTCCATACGTCAACACGTACCTGTAAAGCGACACAAACCAGATAAATCAGGCGTCAATGGTTAATTGCCTCTTTGCCCTGTCCCCTGTGATGATGCTACAAGCACATGTGCAATATACCATGTTATAAGAAGCTTCAATATCAAAAGCTACAAAAAATAACATTTTAAGTCTACCGATCGATCGGTCACTTTAGCGATCGATCGGTCCAAATATTCAACCCTAGCGATCAGTCGGTAAAAAGCTAGCGATCGATCGCTTAACTGTTTGAATTTCTTTAAAATGCTACGGCATTTCACCGATCGATCGGTCGCTTTCAGCGATCGATCGGTACATGCACCGCCTTACATTTCCCCTGTTTCTACCGATCGATCGGTACGAGCCTACCGATCGATCGGTCGACAACAGAATTGTAAAACAATGGCGATTTTGAGCTTATCCTCATGGTGCATCTCCCACAACTCAAAAATCCCCATTCAAACATGATATATGGATGTTATACCTTCATTTAAACATATTTCCATATCATTACAATTCAATTCTTTGAATTCAACAACATAAGAATTCCATATTCCTTCAACTACATCACATGCTTCTTAACTTGCATAACAAACACCATAACTAAGTTATGACACCAATTAACTACCTCAAGTAGAGCATGCAACTTCTCCTTACCACATGTTTCATGTTGAACATGCTTCCAAGCTAGAACCAAGCAAGGACACCAAGGGATTCAAAGAGCATTTGTAGAGATTTGTAGGTGAGTTTAGGTGAATTATGTGTTTAAAATCTGATATTCATCTATATAATCACCTTTAACTCCAAATGCACATTTACATGTAATTCCTCTCACATGCATGGTTAATGTATAGTCAAATTCACATGACATTTCTAGCAATTCAAATGCTAATTTACATGTACATGCATATGAACTTAAATTCAAATGCCCACTAGTACAAGTTGTTTGATATGTTACTACACTTGATTTAATCCAATCATTCCTATGCACTACATCTAGTGCATCATGTTTCTTTCCTTGTCAAATATCTAATATTCAGTTCATCTCGGTTCAACCCGAACCCGAGTCCACATCGTACTGTAATTAATCATAATTACACCATAAACATATAACACATGTATAAAGCAAATCGTGGCATTACATCTAAACTCTTCAGTTCGCCACCAGGCCTCTGTCTCTCCGCTTTTATTTGCTGACAAATCAAGCACTTCTTGACAAAGGTGACGACGTCTCTTTTCATCTGCCTCCACCAAAACTGGTTACACAAGTCCTTGTACATCTTTCTCCCACCTGGATGTATGCTAAACCTGCTGCTATGAGGGTGCAAGATCCCTTGAAGCAACTTAGGTGCCCTCGGCACTACCCAACGGTTACCAAGCCTCAAGGAACCATCTTCTACCACTCTAAACTTTGATGGCTGTCCCTGAAGTACTATCGATGACCATATCTGAACCTCATCATCCAACCTCTGGGCTTTCCTGATAGCCTCAAATATGTCTGGATCAGCCAATAAGGTCGACACTCGCACCGGCGACGTGTCCACATCGAAATGATAGCCCAGATGGCAATAAGAAGTCATCATAGCTGATAAACTCATGGCATCCTCAGCAGTACTCTTCACCTTCCGACTTAAGGCGTCTGCTATCAAATTTGCTTTACCAGGATGGTACTCAATTTCACAAACATAATCCTTGAGTAAATCCATCCATCTTCTCTGCCTCATATTCAGCTCCGCTTGGGTGAATAAGAACTTCAAGCTCTTATGGTCCGTATAAATGGTAAATGAAGTACCACATAGATAATGCCGCCAAATTTTCAAGGCGAAAATGATAGCCTCCAGTTCCAGGTCATGAACTGGGTATCTAGTCTCATGAGGCTTCAACTGCCTCGAAGCATAAGCCACCACGTGCTTATCTTGCATCAACACACAGCCGAAACCTTGCAGTGATGCATCTGTGTACAAGGTAAACCTCTTATTCTCAGAAGGAATCACCAATACAGGTGCCGTAGTCAAACGACGCTTCAATTCTTGGAAGCTTTCCTCACAAGCTTCGGACCAATAGAACGGGACTCCTTTCTGAGTCAGTTGTGTCAACGGCCTAGAGATCTTGGAGAATCCCTCGACGAAACGTCGGTAATAACCCGCTAAACCAAGAAAGCTCCGTATCTCGGGTACAGAAGTGGGTGCAGCCCACTCCATCACAGCTTCAACCTTCCTGGGGTCTATAGATATCCCGCTGCTAGATATAACATGACCCAAGAACACCACACTGCTCAACCAGAACTCGCACTTGCTGAGCTTTGCATATAACTGATGATCCCTAAGGACCTGGAGTACTATCCTCAAGTGCTTCACATGTTTCTCTTCGGTCCGAGAGTAAATGAGTATATCGTCAATGAAAACAATGACAAACTGATCCAAATATGGTTGAAATACTCTGTTCATCAGACTCATAAAGACCGCTGGGGGATTTGTCACCCCAAAAGGCATGACTAAGAATTCATAGTGCCCATACCTAGTCCTGAAAGCTGTCTTCTGAACAACATCTTCCCTTACCCGAATCTGATGATACTCTGACCTCAGATCGATCTTACTGTAGAGCCTCGTACCCTGCAACTGGTCAAACAAATCATCGATCCTCGGAAGTGGATACTTATTCTTCACTGTAGCTTTGTTCAGTTGTCTGTAATCGATGCACAGACGCATCGAACCATCTTTCTTTTTGACAAATAGGACTGGTGCACCCAGAGCATTACGCTAGGGCGTATGTAACCCTTATCAAGGAGCTCTTGCAACTGAACCTTTAACTCCCTTAACTCCGCTGGTGCCATCCTATATGGGGCACGAGAAATGACAGACGTCCCTGGTAGTAACTCAATTCCAAACTCGGCCTCTCTCGTCGGTGGAAATCCGGGAATCTCTTCCCGAAAGACATCAGGAAACTCCGCCACTACGGGCACATCCTTGACCTTTAATTCTTCCCTCTTTTCAGTGATATCAACAGCATAGATGAGATATCCTGTATGGCCCCGTTCCAACAGCTGTGCCATCTTGATTGCAGATATCAACGAGATCTTTGAACGGGAACCATCCCCATAGAATGTCCACTAGACTCCCATATCAGATCTGAACCGGACAGTCCTCTGCCTGCAATTCACAACTGCCTAATTCCTGTTCAGTACATCAATACCTACAATGCAGTCAAAGTCTGACATTCCCAGAACAATCAAATCTGACCTTTGCTCGTTACCCTCAAAATAAATGAGGCCAGCATAGACAATCCGATCAGCAATCAAACTTCTTCCAGTGGGTGTCGAGACTACAAGAGGTGTGGGCGACGGAGAAGTGCATATGTGGTGCCTTTCCACAAACTTTTCGACACAAAATAGTGTGACGCACCTTTGTCGATCAATATTAAAGCAGGATGCGTAAATAAAAGACACGTACCCGCTATCACTTCCTCCGGAGCCATTGTAGCATGCTCCCTGGTCAATGCATAAACTTGCCCCTGAGGTGGCCCCATAGGCTGACCTCCATACTGCCTCGGTACAAACGGTGGCCTGTGCTGCACTGCTCTATCCGCAGGCCTCCCCGTAGTGTTCTGTTGTCCCTCCCGATTGGGACATTGCCGAGCAAAGTGGCCCTTATTGCCACAAACGTAACAACCTACGCAGTCTTTTGTCGAATGTGGTTGCCCACAAAGAGAGCACTGGACCTTCACAAATCTGCCTCCCTGAGACTGTCCTCTTCCTGACGGGGCGTCATTCCTACGGGTTACTCTCCAACGATTCTCGGGGCTCTTACCACTGAACCTCGAAACTGATGTGTTCCCCCTTGGCTTGAACTGATCACCCCTTGGCTTCAAATTATCAGAAGTAGATTTCTGAGGGGGTGCTGGAGGTGGCACGGCATCAGGATATGCACCAACTCCCAGTTCGGCTAGCTCATCAAAGCAAGCAGGGCCATAAGAATTCACCCTGTCATACAGTTCCGGCCTCAAACCTTTCATGAAGTTCCTCATCTTTGCTTGAGTACTTTCGGCGATGTGGGGTACATATCTGAGCAAAGAACAGTAATGAAGAGCATAATCTGACACATGCATGTTACCTTGCTTGAGGTTAGTAAACTCATCCTCCTTAGCCTGACGTGCAGCAGCTGAAAAGTAGCGGGTCAGAAACCGAGTTCTGAATAGCTTCCAGTTTATTTCCTGACCCTGAGCCACTTGCTCTACTACTGTGGTCTTCCACCACATCAATGCCTTCTTGGCCAGTTGGAACTCCGCTAGTCTTATCCATGCTGACTTCGCACAATGAGCTGCCACAAATATCTGTTCTATCCTCTCTAACCACTCCTAGGCCACTTCCTTTGTCTCAGTTTCTTCGAACATCGGGGGTCGGTATGTCAGAAATTGAGCCAAACTTAGCTCCCCAGGTAGTAATTGTTGCTCAGAGGGTTCTTCGCCCAAGGCTGGCGGTGGTAGGGGATTTGTACGCCCAGCACTTGCATTAACACTCACTGCATCTCCAATATCGATATTTGCTGCCATGCTGCAAGACAAGAGTTAACAACAATACCCAAAAGCAGTTCATATAATACATCGTTATAAACCATAACATGTTAGTACAATGGTCATATGCTTCATATGCAACATATGCACAAAACATGTTTAAAAAGAAGCACCTAGCCAACTTATTGCTAAGGCTACCCTTCACTCATTCGCGGGTTTTCTAACCACTGCTCTGATACCACTAATGTAGGGTCTTCTTACCTTAACATCATTATAATAACGTATTTATGGACTAAACATGCATTAATAACATCTTATGGTTCCGGTTGTAGCTTGAGCTAATAGAATTACAGGCCAAAAATAAAATTTCAAACTTAATAATTACATTCCCAAAAATGAATGCTAACATTATAGGTTTACACTACTGCTAGAGTAGAGACTATCCAAAATCCTGTATCCTATATTCTTTCATGCTCCTTTTATCTCACTGCCTTAACCCGACCCTTAGCCCTTCAGTCCAAAGTGTACCTACAGGAACAACCCATCATGAGCATGTACATCATTACTTAACATCATAAGGTAATGACGTATAAATAAATGCATGAAAATAATCGTAACATATACTTCTTGGTTAATTGCATTAACCCACTTTGGTTGTCCTTGTTTCATAGTCATGCATATAATCATTAGTTCTTGACATAAATGATTAAAATCATACTTCACATATATGCTTAATCAACAATGTTATTTAGAAATGGGGATGTTTCTGGCCTTGTTATGTCAGTGGAACAATTGGCCCCCTCGCTTCGACATATAGCGGTACTGTGATACCCCTCGCTACACCTTGATAGCGGATGTATCTTCTCACTAGCTAAGTCAGCGGTAAGTACCTTCCTCGCTTTCCCATAACAACTACCAGAACACTCTACCATTCCCAATAACATAGGTAAACATGCATCATAACATCATAGCATCTTTAATCATCATAAACATCATTATCACTTGTCATAAACGTCCTCATAAACATCGTATCATCTTTACTCATCATAAGCATCATCATCATAAACTTACTTATCATAATCATTATCATAAACATCTTAAATACTTATGCAATCATTGCGTAGTCATAGTATAGGAGTGTGTTTTACCATCCGATGCCCGTACGTTTCTTACGTACCTTAATTCCCAAAAGTGGAGAAGTTGGAGAACTCTATCTCCTTGATGTTGTTGGTACCTGGGATGGTTCTACACAACCATACAAATCAATATTAGAAGCCAATTATAGTCCCAATACCAAAAATTCAACAAAAAAACATCATTTGCCACTTTTAAGCTGCTGGCGATCGATCGTTGTATCGAGGCGATCGATCGCCTGACTTTTTGCCTCTCGGCAATCGATTGCTTCATATATGGCGATCGATTGCCTGCTGTGTAAATTGCTACTGGCCTTCAGCGATCGATCGCCTCATATATGGCGATCGATCGCCACCTGCTGGTGGGCGATTCTTCACCATTTTTGAGCATTTTTCAAGCTCAATCTCATACCCTTCAAACCCAATCATTCCAACATAACAAATATCATCATAACTCACTAAAACCCACATAAAACACTTCAAAAATCATACCCCAACTACATTCAACACATACCCAAAACAAACCCACATAAAACATTTCAAAAATCATCCCATTTCAAAACCAAACATCATTAAAACTTTAGGAAGGGTTCCATACCTCTTGAGGACTCCAAATCCTACAAACAAGACTTTTGTGAAGATTCCTCCTTCCTCCTTTGCCAAATTTCGAAAATGGGGAAATGGGTAGGGTTTGAGAGTGAAATTGGAGATTAAAAGTGTAAAGGGTAAAGTGAGGTGGGTATAGTGGGGTATGGGTTTATAAAGGTAAATTAAAAATTGTACCCCAAAAATTAACATGATGTATAAAATACCCCAATATGGTATTTTAAAAGGATTTTTACAAAAATGCACCAAATTTCCATTAAATCCATATATTCCTCATAATTATCAATCGACATAATTAAATCATGTTAACACCTTATTTTCCAACACATAACTTAATTATCACGATAATTCATCATGTAAAGATAATTAATGTCCAAATGCAATTAATCATTTCAGGGATGTCACAACATTAAGCTCAAAAAGGGTACTAGTGATTGATTTTCTTTACATGATAGGCTTGAAAGGCTCAAACGCATCAAAGATCGCCTATATCACTTTCATGATCGCAAGTAGTCTTGACATACGCCTCAAAGAGAATGTAGTTAAGTTCTAGTATGTATTAGATACTTCTTAAGGCTATCACAAAATTCACACAATCTTCACTAAGCTATGAACACTTCACAAGTCATGACAGATTCGTGCTCAAAATATTCAACTACATAGTCGAAGCACACTTTGCATTAGAGTTCAAAGTGTTCCAAGGTTAACAATTCACCTATGTTCAAAAACATGCATGCCATCAATTAGGTTTCATCATGTGCTAGTGATTCTAAGCATGCATTCATTACTAACTATGTTTCAGATTTTTGTTTTGTATTTTTGTAATAGTAAAGCAACAACACACCACTAATCCCTCCCCCATACTTAAAGCTTACATTGTCCCCAATGTAAGACAAAAATATAAGAAAGGAGAAAAGTCTAACTAATAAAAAATAATAATAAAAAAGATAAGGGAAACTAACTCCCATTGGGTTGCCTCACAAGCAGCGCCTCTGTTTAACGTCGGTGGCCCGACGCCAGTCCTTCATCATTCGACCCCAGGTGGATCTTCTAGTACCAATTTAACCGCTCCATCATCTTGCATTCCATCGTAATAGTGTTTCAGTCGATGGCCAGTCATCGTGAATTTCTTCGTTGTGTTCAAGCTTTGAATTTCCACTGCACTAGAAGAAGAAACATTGGTAACTAGATAAGGACCATTCCATTTAGAACGTTGATCGCTTTTATTTTAAACAATTATTTCCAATCTAGCGATTTTAGACCGCAAGTGCACGGTGTCAAGTTTTAGTATAGATAGGAAGAATACGGATTGTCGAACCCACAGGGACTAACAAGTAAGTACCAAATAAGACACTTTTAACTATATTTAACCTACGATAATTAGTTTATAATTAACGACTATGCTAAATTAAACTACTTTAATCCAACCAAGTCAATAAAAGTTAACGAGAAAAATCCACAAGAAACGATTATCAAGGCGTCGGCTCACCAATGCAATTCCCTACAATTCTCGATTGAAAATTCAAATATTTCTAAGGTGATGAGTTCTCCCAATTTATCTAATACACTCTCTCGAGCTATATTAAACCTAACACCGAATTGCAGTAAGTAACTCTCGTTCACTTATTTAACAATTCAATGTTGCATAAGACCCATGAAAACTCCTAGCTTTCAATTACTAGATATCTATGGCTATCACGCATATATTTGACGTCATCTCTCGATCTCGGTCTGAAATCCATGGTATGAGTTATTAATTCAGTATCATGAAATCATCTCTCGATCTCAATTACGATACTAACATCATTCAAAGGTGATCAAACCTCTAAAAGCATGAAGAACATAAAACGTACGCAAAGAACTATAAGAATTCAATCATTAAATCATCAAATCGAAGGTTCATAACAAAGGATTCGCCTAGCCTCGATAAATAATTTTAGTTCCTCATAATAAATCAAAACAAAACAAAACTAAGAATTTAAAGACAAAGAAAAACTCCCAGCGTCGACTCCGGTTGTAAATCTTCGCTCCTTCTCTTGCTTCCTTCTCGATCATCGCTTTAATTGCCTTGTTGGAGTTGTTCCAAAGTCATAGGGTAATAGGTTGATGAAGTGGATGAATGGAGAAAGTGAGGGCTGGACATGTGTGGAGAAGATGGAGGGGACACACGGTTTATTGTGAGGTGAAAGGAGGCGTTCGTTTTGTGGGTTAGGGTGGAGGGATGATATGTGATTGATTGGTGTCTCGTGGAGGAAAATAGAAAACGCGTGAGATTGGTGTTAGGGTCCAACTAGAATCCATGATTATCTTGATAAAACAAATCAGATTTGTTTCCATGTTTTTCGCTTTCTCGGTACATGGCTTCACGTAAACTTCTTACGTTTTTATTCACGTGAATTCTTCGGTGAAGAATAATGATTCCCATCTCAAGTCACGTACATCTTGCGTGTAAAATCCATTATTTTGGCAATAAATATTCTCCTCTATTCTTGCATGTACTCTTCCTCCTAAAATAATCTTGAATATTTTATTCTCTTAATTCCTATGCATTTTACGTGAATTTCTCTTGATCAAAGATATTATCATCCTGTTTATCTTCGTATCTCACGTGTGAAGTCTGACGTGAATTCTTACTTATGCAAGTCAATCTCTAGCCGACAATATTTTATCAGAAATCCCAACTCGCAATAGATTGGCTTCGATATTTTCATCCTTTCGGCATCGTTTTCAGCTCCTATTCTTCATTTTCTCGCACTTCTACGTAAATTCCAGAAATATGCAATTAATACCAATAACTGTAATATTACTCCTGAATCACTATAAAATACTACTACAAAACGTCGAAATATAAGTGCAAAAATGGCACTTATCAACTCCCCCAAACTTATCACTTAATCGTCCTCGATAAAGCATTAAAATCACAAGATAGAGTTTATTCTCGATACTTGAAACAATTATTTCATGACTTGCATTATTCTCAGAAATCTCACATGCACACATTCAAAAGTTGGAAAGACATGTTTTCTCCTAAATCAAGCAACACGTCTCAAAATCGAAACGTGTGTGTTTGATATTATCAATTTCAAGTTTCATGCACATATTCAAGATCAAATCATGTTAATCAAGTCAAAGTCAAGATTATCATCAAGCATCCCATAGGCCTATTTTCAAACAACTTCTCCACTAATGATAGTTACTCCTTAGACTTAGATCAAAAGGACTTTTTAAGCTTGTAATGTAAGGCCTTTGGTGTTGGCTTCAAAGAAAAGATAGGATAAGCGCAAAGAAGAGAGTATAATCATTTACAATTCAAATTTTTCGCACGCATCGAGCTTCTCTTCTTTTTCTTTTATAGCCTTGGCCACTTTGGGTCTTATTTAGTCAATCTTTTTCTCAAGGCTTTTTTGTCTATCTTTTTCTTTTCTCATTCATCAATTTTTTTCTCAATAAGCTCATCAAGATATAACAATTCAAGTGCATCGAATGATATTCATTATACTCCCTTAGGGTAAGGATAGTTTTTTTTTTTTTCATTTTGGCTCAAATAAGGGTAAGTATAATAAGTTTGCCAAGAATGTCGAATGTGGTCTAATTATATGCAATGCATATACCATTCTTTTTTTTCAATAAAGCTCAAATGGGACGCTAGGGATTGATATGAATCATGGTAAGCTTGAAAGGCTCAAACGTTTCAAAGATTGCCTAGATCATTTCCAAGTCAAGTTTGTAACTATAAAATTTCGCCTCAAAGTGTCATCATCAAATAAGTTCTAGGATAAGTCTAAGATGCTCAAGACAAATCATCAAGTTCACAACAATTATCACTATTCAAAACATTCAATCCACAAGATCATGACTCATTGTGCTCAATATATTCCTCATTCTTGACATGCTAACTCAAATTAGGATATTCATGTACAAGTCCAATAATCATCACAAATCAAGTTCATATGAATAGTGAGATCAAAATCTTCATTGAATATTCACTACTATAATTCATTCTTCTCTCAAGTTTGAACTCATGAATTTTTTATTTATTTTTAGCTCATAATAATCGGAGATTCAAGTGTCATTTAAGCACACAACATGTGGTTAAAACAAGTAAAACATGCAAGCTACTACTCCCCCAAACTT
Source organism: Haberlea rhodopensis (assembly GCA_907163345.1). Taxonomy (NCBI): domain Eukaryota; kingdom Viridiplantae; phylum Streptophyta; class Magnoliopsida; order Lamiales; family Gesneriaceae; genus Haberlea; species Haberlea rhodopensis. The sequence continues at coordinate 9,669,350 of CAJQUN010000016.1, read as the reverse complement.
AAATCAAACATTGCCCTCAATGTTTAAAAGAATCAAAAGGGAAACAGTGAACTCCCCTGATCAAGATGCTTGCATGAGGGTTGAGGAAGATTTGCTTTTGAAAGCTCCACTGTTGTAGGGGTTCATCGCTCCAACCAAGTACCTAGCAAGAGAAGAATGCATATGGTTAGATATTCGACTTGAGAGATAAACAAAACTAAAATGAAAACTGAAAAATAAAACAAAACTAAATAACAAAAGGATACGCTTGGGTTGCCTCCCAAGAAGCGCTAATTTTTAGTCGTCGGCTTGACCATCAGAGCAACCATCAAAGAGCGGCTGCCGCCCATAGTAAGTATCATATGATACCACTAATGGGTCTTCATTCATTATGCCCTCAAGATTGACAAGATTGTAGCAGTGTACGTTCGTCGCTCCAAAAACATTCATCTTGAAGTGGTAGGAATGGGAGAATGATTCTTGACTCGGCTTTATCTCTTTCAGGATGTAGTGCAGTGAAGTTGGCATCGATGGAAAATACGGATCCACATATGGCATAGAACATGTCTCCATCGATGGACTTAAATCAGAATCTTCGCAAGTCTCTTCCTTCTCCAACATCACACTCGATTCATCTTCATATGGGAACTCCTCGGATGACATCTCTGAAGTATGCTCAATCTCTTGAAGAGGCTCAAGTTCCTTTGAATCTTCCACACTAGGAGGATCACTCCCCCAAACATGGTTGGTTGAGTTACCGTCATCATATAACCAAACTCGACTTGTCGCCTCTTGATTTGTAGCTCTCGTCTATTCCTCCTGGCAGCTAGTTAAAATTGTTTCCATAAGGACCGCCATTTTCTGCTCCAGGTGGCGCATAGAGTTGGTTTGGCACTCCAAACTGTTCTCAGTTGATGCCATGAATCTTATTAAGGTATCTTCTAACTGAGTCGTGACATCTGCAAAACTATCTCTCCTCTCTTCGTGATGTTCAAATAGTTGGGTGTATCATTAGGGTAGTGAGGCTCCGGTGGGTATTGGTGACTCCAACCTTGTAGTGAAGGATCACAATACCAGTGATAATCGAAGTCCGCCATATCATTGAACAGGTGTAACACACTGTCCTCATCTCTATCAACCAGGGAACTCACAGTCACCAGTGCTCCGCTAAATACTCATTCTCGTGTCTGTGCATCCAAACCGTTGAAGAAATATTGCAGAAGAGTATAGTTCGAAAAGTTGTGATACCGGAATGTGTCTGCCAATTCATTGAATCTTCCCAACGCTGCATAAAACGGCTCTGAATATTGTTGGGCAAATCTTGTGAAGACTTGTTGATGAAGCATCATAAGTACCTCGCAAGGAAAAAACAAATAAAATAATTAAATATAGTTCTTTTTTTTATAAATATATACAAAGAAGAAAAAAAAATGGTTAAATTACAGTCAAAGCTTCTCGTATGATATTACTAAAGTTAATCCCCGGCAACGGCGCCAAAAACTTGATCGCTTTTATTTTAAACAATTATTTCCAATCTAGCGATTTTAGACCGCAAGTGCACGGTGTCAAGTTTTAGTATAGATAGGAAGAATACGGATTGTCGAACCCACAGGGACTAACAAGTAAGTACCAAATAAGACACTTTTAACTATATTTAACCTACGATAATTAATTTATAATTAACGACTATGCTAAATTAAACTACTTTAATCCAACCAAGTCAATAAAAGTTAACGAGAAAAATCCACAAGAAACGATTATCAAGGCGTCGGCTCACCAATGCAATTCCCTACAGTTCTCGATTGAAAATTCAAATATTTCTAAGGTGACGAGTTCTCCCAATTTATCTAATACACTCTCTCGAGCTATATTAAACCTAACACCGAATTGCAGTAAGTAACTCTCGTTCACTTATTTAACAATTCAATGTTGCATAAGACCCATGAAAACTCCTAGCTTTCAATTACTAGATATCTATGGCTATCACGCATGTATTTGACGTCATCTCTCGATCTCGGTCTGAAATCCATGGTATGAGTTATTAATTCAGTATCATGAAATCATCTCTCGATCTCAATTACGATACTAACATCATTTAAAGGTGATCAAACCTCTAAAAGCATGAAGAACATAAAAGATACGCAAAGAACTATAAGAATTCAATCATTAAATAATCAAATCGAAGGTTCATAACAAAGGATTCGCCTAGCCTCGATAAATAATTTTAGTTCCTCATAATAAATCAAAACAAAACAAAACTAAGAATTTAAAGACAAAGAAAAACTCACAGCGTCGACTCCGGTTGTAGATCTTCGCTCCTTCTCTTGCTTCCTTCTCGATCGTCGCTTTAATTGCCTTGTTGGAGTTGTTCCAAAGTCATAGGGTAATAGGTTGATGAAGTGGATGAATGGAGAAAATGAGGGCTGGACATGTGTGGAGAAGATGGAGGGGACACACGGTTTATTGTGAGGTGAAAGGAGGCGTTCGTTTTGTGGGTTAGGGTGGAGGGATGATATGTGATTGATTGGTGTCTCGTGGAGGAAAATAGAAAAGGCGTGAGATTGGTGTTAAGGTCCAACTAGAATCCATGATTATCTTGATAAACCAAATCAGATTTGTTTCCATGTTTTTCGCTTTCTCGGTACATGGCTTCACGTAAACTTCTTACGTTTTTATTCACGTGAATTCTTCGGTGAAGAATAATGATTCCCATCTCAAGTCACGTACATCTTGCGTGTAATGTCCATTATTTTGGCAATAAATATTCTCCTCTATTCTTGCATGTACTCTTCCTCCTAAAATAATCTTGAATATTTTATTCTCTTAATTCCTATGCATTTTACGTGAATTTCTCTTGATCAAAGATATTATCATCCTGTTTATCTTCGTATCTCACGTATGAAGTCTGACGTGAATTCTTCCTTATGCAAGTCAATCTCTAGCCGACAATATTTTATCAGAAATCCCAACTCACAATAGATTGGCTTCGATATTTTCATCATTTCGGCATCGTTTTCAGCTCATATTCTTCATTTTCTCATACTTCTACGTAAATTCCTGAAATATGCAATTAATACCAATAACTGTAATATTACTCAAGAATCACTATAAAATACTACTACAAAACGTCGAAATATAAGTGCAAAAATGGCACTTATCAAACGTAACTTACCCGGGAAGAGTCGAAGGCGTGAGTGATAGAGTATGACTTTTTGACCAACTTCAAACGTCCTTCTCGAGATCATCTTATCATGAAATGCCTTTATCTTCTCTTTATAAATTCTTGAACTTGTATACGCATCATTTCGGATCTCCTCCAATTCTTGCAGCTGCAACTTCCTATGCTCACCACTTGCATCCAACTTCGTGTTCAAGTTCTTGATAGCCCAATATGCCCTATGCTCCAATTCTACAGGAAGATGGCATGGTTTTCCAAAGATTAATCGAAAAGGAGACATACCTATGGGTATCTTATATGATGTACGGTAAGCCCATCGCACATCGTCCAAACGTAAGCTCCAATCTTTCCTCGTAGGGTTTACAGTCTTCTCTAAGATGGATTTGACCTCTCAATTGGACACCTTGGCTTGCCCGTTTGTTTGAGGATGGTAGGCGGTGGAAACCTTATGTGTTACATGATATTTCTTCAACAAACTTACCATCGTCCTATTGCAAAAATGGGTGCCTCTGTCACTGATGATTGCTCTTGGGATTCCAAACCTAAAGAAAATGTTGTGTTTCAAGAATCCTGCAACGACGATAGAGTCATTAGTCCGGGTGGCGATGGCTTCCATCCATTTTGAAACATAGTCGACTGCAAGCAAAATATATATATTACCATAAGAGATATGAAAAGGTCCCATGAAGTCGATGCCCCATACGTAAAGAATTTCACAGATGAGTATGGGTTGTTGGAGCATCTCCTTGCATTGAGAGATGTTACCTGTCTTTTGGCATTCGGTGCATGACTAGCAAAAGGTATGCGTGTCTCGAAAATTCAAAATAGGGATGGCCAGAAGAAGCCACATTCAAGTACTTTTCATGAAGTCCTTTTGACTCCAAAGTGTCCTCCACATGCATAAGCATTTCAAAATTTAAGTATTGAAATTACCTGTAAGGCCCCGATGCTAATTAATCCGGATTAACGATGATTAAGCAAACCCGGGTGATTAAAAGCGAAGAATTCGAATTGAGGTGTTCCGGATCACAACACCTTATTTATAATAAAGATAAAATACATCAAAATTATTATTTTGGCATGTGGTTTTCGGCCATGCCATGCCCAAACCACCATCAAAACACCATCTTGGGACACTTGGACATAGTGGGATAAAAATTGATTAAAAAATCCAAAAATGTTGCCTAGTATCCCACGCCTATTTTCCTTTATTTATGGTTGAGATTTGCTTGTGCTTTTCATTCAGACATTCCATCATCTCTATCACTCCCACAAGCAAGCCATCCTCTCCTCCTTCCTCCATTAAATTCGAAAAGCTCCACCTCCTTTTCCTCCATTAAAACATGCTCAAATCTTGCATGCAAGTTAGGAATTGGATAGGATTTTAGAAGAGCTTCAAGGCTTTGGGTATTTTTAAAAGCTTGGGAGGTATATCATTCCCTTTATATTGTTAATCTTTGATTTTAGTTCTGATTGGGTCGATTTTAGAGTTATGTTTATGAATAAAGAGGTGAAACTCATGCTGCCATGAGTTTCAGCAGAAACTATGGTTGCATGCAGTATATGGCTCTGTATTTTCGACTACCTTAACTTCGGAATCTTACTGTGAGCCTCAAACAAAGGTTGTAGATATTTGAGTTTTTGTTCTGTGGCTAACATTTGGGATCATTTGGAATTGATTTGAGTGAGATACGTCCATTTTACTAAACTATGCCAGATTCAACTCTGCATGTGCTGGAAATGCACATGCAGTGTAGAATTTCGAACTTTTGACAAAGTTTAATTTCGATTCTGTTGTCGATTTTTACATGACCTTGTAGATATTTTCATTCTCTCGAATTTAAAAAAACGAATGACTTATTTTGGACTTATTTTCAATTAAATATGAATTTTATACTTTAAGTGTTCAAATCATGTTCTGCATGTGGGCGAAAATGTCATGCAGAGTGTTGTCCGAGTTCCTGAGCATTTTCGGCTAGGAATTTCGAAAACTCTCCAGAAATAAGTATTTTAGTACTTTGAGTTTTCTGTCATTTGCCACTGGAATTAACCATTTTGGTTTTAAAATGAAAATGTTATGGCGATTTTACAAACACTGCTCGAGATGGAAAACAGAATTTCAAAAGCTACGTATTTAGTGTTTTAACTACTTTTACTGGAAGAATTAGCCCGACATCATTAGACAAGAAAATGAAGTCCTTTGAGTTTTGGAACTTTGAGCACTGGAATCGGGTCATTTGGAAGTCATATGAATTTATTATGAATTTTCTACTAAAACTGGTCAGTCTGATTTTGAAGGAAAAATCAGTAGGAAAACACCTTTAAAAACTTATTTTAGCTTTTGTGTCATTTAAACACTTAGTGATAATTTTGTAGTATTTATGACCAGGTTAAATAATTTCGGGACTATTTTGGAGCACTCGGTAAATTATTACTGGTCCGAGGTACGTAGAAAACGGGTTTTATCACAATGTCTGGCAAAGACATGGGATGTTCCCGGGTATGATTTACTTGTCATTACTTGCTCCTTATGTGACTATGTGATAAGTTGATTTGCAGTATGTGAATTACATGGTACATTGACTGCATGATATATGATGACATGAGATTTGAGGTGCATCACATGAGATTATGATATTGCATGATGCATTGACACGCATGGACATTGAGCATGTCATGTTGAGCCTATTGATTCGTTCTTGGTACCTATATCTTTTCTTGGTATGAGTGATGCGTGTCTGGGGATGATGGGCAGCCGTTGGCTCTGCAGGAGTGAGAGTGAGCTGAGGGATGCCGGAGCGACGAGCGTGCCGACGTCGCCCAGACACGAGGATGATGGACCGCCGATGGCTCGACTGAGAGATAGATCGGAGCGCGGAGCGTGTCACATCCTGCTCGAGCACTGATGAGTGATTGATGATTTCCTTTGGACCCTTGAGAGGGATATTCGAGATTTGATACCCTTCATGTGCATTTGCATTCATGCACGGCATACATCGCATGTTATTTGTCATACACTGTGATTTTATCTGTTTCTCGTACTGGGGTTCTGACCCCCTTCGCGGGGGGCTGTCATGTCTTTGTTGGATGGACATGACAGGTATTGCAGGTGGACGTACTGTGGATGCTCGAGATGAAGCATCGATAAATACCAGAGCTCCTTGAGAGCGAGCTCAGGTATACGATTTATGTTTTGAGTCCCAGTAGATGTTTAGTATTTTTACTTATGTTTTAAATTACCGGGGTATGCCCTGAGTATCTGTATTTTTAAGTATTACTTTACTGAGAAATTATATGTAATGCTTATGCGATGAATATCATGTTAGATGTAAAACTGGAAATAAATATTTTCACTATTCGGAAATGTTTTAGAAACAAAATGCGAAAAATTTTGAGGGTCACTTTGATAAAGTTTTTAACTAAATCTTCCGCTGTTTACATTAATATAACAATCGTGTGTTAATTAAACCTCTGATTAGGACCAGGCCCTCACAGTTGGTATCAGAGCATAATCTGGGATATGCTCGGACTAGAGTTAGGACACTGAGTATAGACACAAATGAATTGTTTGTGCATGTGTCTGACTATCTGATTTATATGCTCTTGCCTGCTATGTTTACATGTTCGATAATGAGATTTCATGCATGTACTGGATTAGTAAGCAGGAATAATGAGATGTCATATCTCTGAAGATTTGAATATGCTGAGTTGCATATAATCTAGAGAATGTGAATGCTGAGTTGCATATATTATGCTGAGTTGCATATAATTTTGAGAATTTTATCTGTTAGCACTGACAGTTGCTTATCAGATGATGATGTAGAATAAGTGATGAGAACATCTCTGACTTGAGATTTATGTTTTGATTTTATGATGGACAGTTAGTGTTTGGACAGGTAGCTGTGATATAGACTTTAAGAGCTACTATCGAATCTGTAGACACTATAAACTGTTAATTGCACTATAATTTAGTGATAATGTGTCCGTTATTGGAAATTGTATTTATCACTTTGAGATTAATCCTTATGATTAGTGGATGCCACGAGAACTAATTAAAACGCTTTGTGTCGATTGACATCGGGAAATTAAGTCTGAAAGACCAAGGTTATAGGTATGAGTTTACGTCAAAACCTGTTTACGTCGAGATGATGATTTAGAACTTGAGAATATTGAAATTAGTGATATTTCAATTGAATAATAAAGTTAGTTGTTGTGAGAAACAACGAGAATTGGTTTGAATGAGGACTTGGTTTAGGGGACTGTCGTGATTTAGTTCCAGTTTTTGTGTCCGAACTATGAATAAATACTACAATACAAACTCTTTTAGATGAGAGTATCTAGAGTAATGGTAGTGATGGAAGATGATTTTTCCTCTTTCTGATACGGGAAAATATGTTTACGAGAATGCCATGTTGATGACATAGAAAACGTTAATTGATTATCGTGGACTTGAGAAATGGAAATATCTGCTTAATCTCAATAGCTATTCACTAGTGAAGAGGTTAGATTTTGACTAAGGAATAAGACACCAATGTGGTGTGAAGTAATTAGAACTGGGTTAAAGATTAATGAAGTGACTATCATTGGGATAATCCAAGTAGTCCTGGAAAAGTTTCAGAAGTATCACTCAAATTTATCCAGCTCTAGTAGTTCTAAAGGGACTATGAGATTGTAGAATACCAAACTTTTCGAGGTCACTGTGGATGTAAATATCTACTGATCTATTTGAAAGAATAATAGGAACTGATATTGATTGTGGCTAGTCAGAGCATGTCTGTTACTTACTTGGGAATAGATGCAGCCATAACAACAAATACCCTGAGCTAGGGGTAGATATCATGGTGGTTATTCTTTACGACTACTCAGTTTCAGCAACAGTTAATTACCTGTAGACCAGAGAGTATACCTTGACAATGGGATTGAGATGTCTCCAGGATATATAACCATTTCAATTTTGGCAATGATAGAGATGCTAGTGATCACAGATACATGTTGTGTATTTGATCACACTGCACGAGTTTGATTTGAGACAAAAGCATTATTTTCATACATTGCATCAAATGTGCATTGGTTATTATGATTTGGAAAATATTTCAGCAGTGCTAATTATAATATCCACACTTGTAATAGTGAACTGTAGCTGACAGTTTAATGATAGTGATGTGGATTCGAATTCAATGGTGTTGGCCATAGATGGTTTTGATTGTATCAAGGGCATAGATATTGTGATAAGTTTCGAAGTATTAGAGATGATTTTATGGTGTAATGAATTTTTGACTGTTTTGTGACCCCAAAATGAAATATTGATAGCCACGAATAGTAAGCTAAGATACTGATAGTATCAGCTATGGAAATATTGATGTTGCGATATTTGGAAAATGAAGGATATTTGATAATAAACAGTTGATACTCCAAAAAGAGTCGAGGTTGACTGATATTATAGAGGTAAGAAAACCTACCAAGATTTTCCTGAAGAAATGAAAGAATTTTCACTAAAGAAGGAAATTGATTTTAACTATTCGTTGATGACAAGGAATAGATTTGATATCGAAAGCACTGTACGGAATGTCATCAGCAGAGTTGATAGATATATGAATAGTTGCAGAATGTCTTTGATATGAATACATATGTCTGAGTATGTCACTTGAGGAAACATCAATATTGTTCGTGAAGAAGAAAGATGATATTATGAAGACGTGTATCGACTAAAGGTAGTTGAATCGGGCTATTGTCGAGAATAAATACCCACTGCCTAAGATCGAGAAGTAAATGATCAATTGTAAGAAACTTGAAGTATAAGAAGAACAATTTTTTTACTCTGATTACCATCAGTTTGAGTCAAAAGAGAAAATGTTCTCTAGGCAATTGGTCAACCAGATATAGACATTTTGAATTTTTGGAAATGTCGTGTGATCTGACAACTATACCGGTAGAGTTATGAATGTGAAGAAAATTTTTCGTAACTTTTGGGCGGAAGTGTAATCATATTCATCAGTGGTATACTAGTGTATACGAGATCCGGAAGGAACCACACAGAACACATGTGATTGATTTTTCAGACGCTTCGTGAAGCTCAAAGGGTGTACCAAGTTAGTGAAACGTAAATATTGGTTGAATCAAGTGTTGTTTTGGGATAGGTGATATCATCTCACCAGATACCTATTGATTCCAGTAAAGTAAATATAGTACTAATTTGGCCAAGATCAATCATTGTACTCAAGATGAAAAGTTTTATGAATTTTGACAGATACTACAGGCTTTTACGGAAGGATATTCTAGGATAGCCTGTCTTATGAACCAATTGACCAAGAAGAAATTTGAGTTTCATTTGGTCAGATGAATGTGAAAGCGGTTGTCATAATTAAAATGGAAGTGAACTACAGCCCCAATGTTGTTTTGGTTTAACTGGTTCAGGGAGATATGTAGTTGTGCAAAGACGTATGTCAAAGATTTTAAGATATGTTCTAATGTATCATGAAAAGATAATTGCATATTCTTGAGATATAAGCGATGACTGGATTTATTAAAGAATTTGACTTTGATAGTCAATATAAATCAAGGAAAATGAAACTAGTAGCAGATGCACTGAACCTAAAAGTGCAAGTGCAATGGTAGCATCGATGTTTGCTTTGCAGTTTGATAACCTCTATTTTTGACGATCGGAAGGACTCGAAGGACAGACCCATACAGATATTGATTGAAGAAATTGGTTCTGTCTCATCAACCAACTAAATTTAGTATGCCATTTAGTGGTTGCTACGAATGAAAAATCAGTATATAGCCTCGAATTTTACTGATTTGAAAGATGTATTACAACAAAAAGCACACTATAGAGAACATAGTGTTATTCTGGGAATGATGAGATGTATCATTCTCGAGATCCTATTTTATGATGAGATTGTATAAAGAAAGAATTTTTTTAATTTTGTGGCAAATTGTTTGACATGCCAGCAGGTCAAGATAAAAATACAAGACCTAATGTGATAGTACAGGATTTGTAAGTACCACAATGAATTTGGGAAATTTCTAGTTTTGAGTTTTATAGCTCAAATATTTACAAACAGAGATTGTGAAACAAGTTGAATCGAAATTGAATGACTATTCAATACAAGATATTGATTTCATGTGATAGTCTATATGTCTATGAGAAGACGACATGTTTAAGATATGGATAATGTGGTTTAGTTACAGTGAGTTTTTGTAATAGATGTATCTGATTGAGATCCGAGGATAGTATCAGAATTTGAAACTATTTTCAGAATGTAATGGAAACTAAGTTAGCAATGAGTATTGCTTAGCATACCCATACAGATGGATCAACAGAGAAAATATCCAGATCTTGGAAGTCATGTCTCGATTAATAGTGATGATTTAGTGGGAATTGACATAAATCATTATTCACCAGTAGAATTTTCCTATAATTTAAGTTTCAGAAAACTTTTGGGATGGCATCGGTTCAGGTTTTGCAGAACCAGAATTACCGATCGCTGATGTGATGATAGAAAATTGATAAGAAATTTTGGCATAACTTAAGATTGTTGAGAAAAAATGCCAGGAACGATAAAATTTCTGCGAAAACGATTAAAATTTGGCTTGAGGTGAGCAGATCTGCTACGCAAAAGAGAAATATATCGTTAGCCTACGAGTTGAGGATCAGGTAAATACGAAGATATTACCTTTGCGATGATCGATATGATTCATTAAGTGAGGTATGATATTGCCTCGATATTTTGAACTTTGTGGAATCATAGAGAAGTTGATTTAGTTGTATATTGTTGACACGATCACAACAGTTGTTACTGATACATGATGATTCTTATGTATCTATGAATGAGATTGGGACATCTCATATGATTTAATTTATTGAGTTATACACGGTATTGCGATTTCGAGGACGAAATCTTTTTAAGAGGGGAAGAAATGTAAGGCCCCGATGCTAATTAATCCGGATTAAACATGATTAAGCAAACCCGGGTGATTAAAAGCGAAGAATTCGAATTGAGGTGTTCCGGATCACAACACCTTATTTATAATAAAGATAAAATACATCAAAATTATTATTTTGGCATGTGGTTTTCGGCCATGCCATGCCCAAACCACCATCAAAACACCATCTTGGGACACTTGGACATAGTGGGATAAAAATTGATTAAAAAATCCCAAAATGTTGCCTAGTATCCCACGCCTATTTTCCTTTATTTATGGTTGAGATTTGCTTGTGCTTTTCATTCAGACATTCCATCATCTCTATCACTCCCACAAGCAAGCCATCCTCTCCTCCTTCCTCCATTAAATTCGAAAAGCTCCACCTCCTTTTCCTCCATTAAAACATGCTCAAATCTTGCATGCAAGTTAGGAATTGGATAGGATTTTAGAAGAGCTTCAAGGCTTTGGGTATTTTTAAAAGCTTGGGAGGTATATCATTCCCTTTATATTGTTAATCTTTGATTTTAGTTCTGATTGGGTCGATTTTAGAGTTATGTTTATGAATAAAGAGGTGAAACTCATGCTGCCATGAGTTTCAGCAGAAACTATGGTTGCATGAAGTATATGGCTCTGTATTTTCGACTACCTTAACTTCGGAATCTTACTGTGAGCCTCAAACAAATGTTGTAGATATTTGAGTTGTTGTTCTGTGGCTGAAATTTGGGATCATTTGGAATTGATTTGAGTGAGATACGTCCATTTTACTAAACTATGCCAGATTCAACTCTGCATGTGCTGGAAATGCACATGCAGTGTAGAATTTCGAACTTTTGACAAAGTTTAATTTCGATTCTGTTGTCGATTTTAACATGACCTTGTAGATCTTTTCATTCTCTTGAATTTAAAAAAAAGAATGACTTATTTTGGACTTATTTTCAATTAAATATGAATTTTATACTTTAAGTGTGCAAATCATGTTCTGCATGTGGGCGAAAATGTCATGCAGAGTGTTGTCCGAGTTCCTGAGCATTTTCGGCTAGGAATTTCGAAAACTCTCCAGAAATAAGTATTTTAGTACTTTGAGTTTTCTGTCATTTTCCACTGGAACTAACCATTTTGGTTTTAAAATGAAAATGTTATGGCGATTTTACAAACACTGCTCGAGATGGAAAACAGAATTTCAAAAGCTACGTATTTAGTGTTTTAACTACTTTTAATGGAAGAATTAGCCCGACATCATTAGACAAGAAAATGAAGTCCTTTGAGTTTTGGAACTTTGAGCACTAGAATCGGGTCATTTGGAAGTCATATGATTTTATTATGAATTTTCTACTAAAACTGGTCAGTCTGATTTTGAAGGAAAAATCAGTAGGAAAACACCTTTAAAAACTTATTTTAGCTTTTGTGTCATTTAAACACTTAGTGATAATTTTGTAGTATTTATGACCAGGTTAAATAATTTCGGGACTATTTTGGAGCACTCGGTAAATTATTACTGGTCCGAGGTACGTAGAAAACGGGTTTTATCACAATGTCTGGCAAAGACATGTGATGTTCCCGGGTATGATTTACTTGTCATTACTTGCTCCTTATGTGACTATGTGATAAGTTGATTTGCAGTATGTGAATTACATGGTACATTGACTGCATGATATATGATGATATGAGATTTGAGGTGCATCACATGAGATTATGATATTGCATGATGCATTGACACGCATGGACATTGAGCATGTCATGTTGAGCCTATTGATTCGTTCTTGGTACCTATACCTTTTCTTGGTATGAGTGATGCGTCTCTGGGGATGATGGGCAGCCGTTGGCTCGGCAGGAGTGAGAGTGAGCTGAGGGATGCCGGAGCGACGAGCGTGCCGACGTCGCCCAGACACGAGGATGATGGACCGCCGATGGCTCGACTGAGAGATAGATCGGAGCGCGGAGCGTGTCACATCCTGCTCGAGCACTGATGAGTGATTGATGATTTCCTTTGGACCCTTGAGACAGGGATATTCGAGATTTGATACCCTTCATGTGCATTTGCATTCATGCACGGCATACATCGCATGTTATTTGTCATACACTGTGATTTTATCTGTTTCTCGTACTGGGGTTCTGACCCCCTTCGCGGGGGGCTGTCATGTCTTTGTTGGATGGACATGACAGGTATTGCAGGTGGACGTACTGTGGATGCTCGAGATGAAGCATCGATAAATACCAGAGCTCCTTGAGAGCGAGCTCAGGTATACGATTTATGTTTTGAGTCCCAGTAGTTGTTTAGTATTTTTACTTATGTTTTAAATTACCGGGGTATGCCCTGAGTATCTGTATTTTTAAGTATTACTTTACTGAGAAATTATATGTAATGCTTATGCGATGAATATCATGTTAGATGTAAAACTGGAAATAAATATTTTCACTATTCGGAAATGTTTTAGAAACAAAATGCGAAAATTTTGAGGGTCACTTTGATAAAGTTTTTAACTAAATCATCCGCTGTTTACATTAATATAACAATCGTGTGTTAATTAAACCTCTGATTAGGACCAGGCCCTCACATTACCTCATGGTCAGGGACGCATCGTCTAATGACTTGGTCGGTGTAGTGCTTCCAAAGATATGGATCATCCCATACATAGTACTTAGCATCACTTTTGATCTTCGCTTTCTTGCCCTAGATATATCAGTAGGAAATTGACGAGTGGCCAAATAATTAACAATATTAGCGTACCGTGGGAATTTTGCATGAATGGAGAAAAGATGCTAGTCAGGAAATTCTTCTTTTAGGCATAGTTCATCATCGATGTGTGGTAGACGACTCAAGTGTTCTGTTATAGTGTTTTCAGTCCCCTCTTGTCTTGGATCTCCAAGTCAAACTCGCTCAATAGTAAGATCCATCGTATCAGCCGTGGATTTGCTTCTTTCTTCTTCATCAAGTACCTGAGTGCGGCATGATCAGAAAACACAACTACTTTAATACCAAGCAAATATGATCTCAATTTTTCAAGCAAAAACAACAGCTAAAAACTCTTTGTCAGTAGTGGTGTAGTTGAGTTGGGCATCGTACAAGGTCTAGGATGCATAGTAGATAACATGAGAAACTTTTCCAATTCTTTGACTCAAGATAGCTCCCACAGCATAGTCACTAGCATCGTACATTATCTCAAATGGCTTGGTCCAGTCAGGTGGTTGGATGATGGGTGCGGATGTCAAAGATGTCTTCAATGTGTGAAAGACCGTCTTGCATGCCTCATCAAACTCAAATACACTTCCTTTTGCAACTATTTACACAATGGTGATGCAATCTTGGCGAAGTCTTTGATGTATCTCCTATAGAAACCTCCATGGCCAAGAAAAGAACGTACATCCCGCACACAAATAGGTTAGGGTAGAGTTTGAATTATGTCAATTTTTGCTTTATCTACCTCCATACCTTTGGAAGAAACGACATGGCCCAACACTATACCTTGTTCTACCATAAAATGACATTTTTCAGAATTGAGCACAAGGTTAGTTTCAATACAACGTTTAAGGACAAGTGTAAGGTTAGTTAAACAAGCATTGAAGTAGTCACCATAAACAGTAAAGTCATCCATAAAAACCTCTATATATGCTCGTGTACTCGGAAAATATACTAACCATACACCGTTGAAAAGTGGCCGGTGCGTTGCAGAGTCCAAAGGGCATGCGTCTATAAGCGAACGTTCCAATGGGGGATGTAAACGTTGTCTTTTCTTGATCCTCCGGTGTGATAGCAATATGAAAATAATAAGAATATCCATCAAGAAAGCAATAATAAGAGTGACATGCTAACCATTCAAGCATTTGATCAATGAAGGGTAAAGGAAAGTGATCCTTGCGGGCATTCAGCTTCCGATAGTCGATGCAAACTCTCCATCCATTTTGAATGCGGGTGGTGACCAATTCATTTTCCTTGTTTTTCACCACTATGATGCCAGTCTTCGTTGGTACCACTTGGATCGGGCTGACCCATTGACTGTCAGAAATGGGGTATATCACTCCAATTGCAAGGAGTTTGAGGATCTCTTCATTCACAACTTCCATCATTGGTGGGTTAAGTTTTCGTTGCGGTTGGTGTGATGCACGGAAATTAATGGTGTTAATCCCGGTGTGGTAATAATCCTTAATGAATTTTAATTGTGGCAATTATGAATTAATTGCGGTTTTGGGACTCCCGGGGATTTTAAATCGGATTGGAGTCATTGGATCCAAGGGATGAGATTGTATTCTCATCGTGGTGATAAACTTGGAATTTGGTTTTTGGTGGTACCTGGGGTCCGAGGCACTTTGTATTGGGGCTGATACTGGGAATTGAGATTGGAGAGATAATTTTTGAAAACAGATGATTTTTAGTCATGATGTATTTGTGAAGGACTCAGGATTTTTGAGCCTTGGTACTATATATACCAAGTGGACTCGGTGTTTAATCATTTTGGATCTCATCCCTCTCTCTCTCTCTCACCAGCGTTCCCTTCCCCAAACCCTTTTCCCTTCCCTTTTTCTCCTTGGAAACAAAATCGATGGGGCTCATCTTTGAAGACGGATTTCTCGAAGATAAGTTGGTAATCTTCTTCCCCTCATCTTTACCTTCGATTTGGTAGTAGTATTGGGGAGTTTGGTTAAGATTTATGTTGGGTTTGGATCTTGGAAAATTTTGGAGAATCTAGGATTCTTGTTAATCTTGTTTTAAAATGTGTTTTAACCCATATTGGATGTCTAATGGTGTTTTAATTGTTGTTGGTTTGAGTTGGAAGGAGTTGGTTGTGATTTGTGGAGGTTTTTAAGCTTTTAAAAACGGTGATTTTTGTTCGCGCAGTGACCGATCGATTGGTAGCATCTTACCGATCGATCAGTGCAAGTGCGTAGCGTTGGGTGATTATGTCAGTATTTACCGATCGATCGGTATGAGCGACCGATCGATCAGACCGATCGATCGGTAGCTTGGACTGATCGATCGGTGCAAACCATAGCTAAAATCGGAATTATGAACAGTTACCAATCGATCGGTAATGGTGACAGATAGATCAGTAGTACGATTGTGTAAAATTGAATTTGGGTCCTCCCTCGGGTTTTGGGGATTATCGACCATTTACTATTTAATCATCGTGTTGGGATGATTGGGGTCGGATTTCATGCTTGTGCACATGAATTTGGGATTACTCATTGGTTATGAGTTATTGAATTATGTTTAGCACATTTCTTCATCGGACCTCGGGACTGAGGCAATGTTTGGACTTGAACTACGGAATCATAAGTACGTATGACGTACGAGCATAGCCCTTTATTATAATTGCAATTGTTGAGTGCATGGTACACTATGTTGCAATAAATGTATATGGAAATGCATGGTATATGGTATTAGCAATAAACGGATATTAAAATGCATGGTTTATGGTAATTGCTATAAATGGATATATATGCATTGGGAATTATATGGTGCCACTTTTGAGCGAGCAATGATTGGGATGCTGTCGCCTTTGAGTGAACATCGGTTATGACGCCACTGCTGTTGAGCATGCGTGTAATGCCTCGATTTGTTTTATACACGTGTGATATGATTATGGTGTAATTATATCAAATGGCGGTATGATAATGGGGGTTCGAGTGGAACCAAGAATGAATTAATACATGTATGAAATGATATATGGCAAGGAATGAAACATGGTGTACAATGATTTGAATAGTAACATATCAAGCAACATGAACTAGTAGGCATTTGAATATGCATGTGAATTTAATTTGAATTGGAGTTGCATTTGAATTTGGATTTCATCTTCATGTACATGTTACTTCACATGTCATTAATTTCAAATGACATGATATCAAGTGATTTAGGGAGCTTATGACCTTATATCAAGTGATTTAGGGAGGAGAATCACATAGTTTCTCATCTTTCACCTACAAAAACACTACACAAGCTCCTCTCCATCTCTTTCAAGTTCTTATTGGTTTGAGCTTGGGATTCACTTGTGAATTGAGCTAGGAAGTTGTGTGAAGTGAAATTGTACACTCTTGGTAAGGAATTTATGCTTTTAAGATGGATTTGTGTAGTGGTGTAGGAGATATGTGAAATGAAATCCAAAATATGCAAGCTTAGAATCATATCATGTTATATGCTATTAATTGGATTCTATGATGATAGAAACATGTTAATATGTTCCTAGAGATTGTAAGAAACATGTTGAAATTGTTAAATTCGAGTTATAGGAGAAGAGCTTGGAAGATAAGCTCAAAATCGCCATGTTCTAAGTTTTCTGGACATCGGTGATCGATCACGAGCTTTGTGCCGATCGATCGCCGCGACCAGAACAAAAATAAGGCGGTTAATGTATGTGGCGATCGATCGGTAAAAATGTGGCGATCGATCGCCAGAAACAGAAAACTTTGGCGATCGATCGCGAGGGGGCAGAACAGTATAGCGATCGATCGGTGAGAAGTAGCGATCGATCGCTAGAGCCAGAATGTTGAAAAATGTTATTTTTTTATAGAATTTGATTTTAATGCCTATGATAACATGATATATTGTTGGCATTGTTGTAGCATCATCTCAAGGGACGGGACAACGAGGCAATTAGCCAGTGACGCCTAATTTAAATCGTTTGTGTCGTAGTACAGGTACGTGTTGACGTACGGAGTATAGATATTATGTGATGTGGTTCCACTGACATATTGAGCTGAATAGACATATCATATGGGGCTCGTGATAATAGGGTGATTGTTGAGACATGTCATGACATGATGCATTTTTTGATGCATGATACAGAGCATTCACATTTGATGTTTGTTATTGTGCTTTATCATTCATGTTGTTGTTTTGATATTGCACTAAGATTGTTGTTATCTATACTCACGTTGTGTGAATGTTTCTGTAGGGACTCGTAGACGTGGGGAGACGGGATGTGAGTCATTTCCGCTGCGAGCTGAACCCCTGCCTAGGAGTTATCTTGTAGTAGGTTGTTGTTGTACATATGATGTGTAGTTGGTAGGTTTTTATAAACCCTGTAACAACTTAACTTGTAAGATACTCTTAATCAGTGCCTGTTATTACTTAATTCAGACTCACAAATGTATGTTAACATGATACATAATTGATTAAGTAACGAGGACCCCACATTAGTGGTATCAAAGTAGTGGTTCGAGAACGGGATGAACATGGGTAGAGGAAGTGGATTAGGGAGTTGCCTAAACACTTGAAAACATGTTGAGAATGGTAATATCATGTTAGGATTTGTAATATGATGTTCTTCTAACATGTTTTATCATTTTGAATGTTATTGTTAACCCTTCATATACAGTTATGACAGACAGAGGGTATCATGAGGATGTTGGGGATGCTATGAGTGGCAATGCTAGTGTAAGAATGGCGCCTGTGCCACCACCACCGATTGAGCAAGGGCCAGTGGAACAGGTACTGTTGCCTGGAGAATTGATGTTGACGCAATTTCTGAGTTATCAGCCACCCAGGTTTGAGGGGACTGAATCAGGGGAACTGGCGGAGGAATGGCTGGAACGTGTGGAACAGATGTTTGTATCAGCATCGTGTGCCAAGACTGCTTGGTTACGTTTAGCTGAATTTCAGTTGGCTAAGAAAGCTATGATGTGGTGGAAATCCACAGTGCTTGAGCTTGGGGCTCAAGGACAGATAGTTAACTGGGATGTATTTAGAACTGGGATGTATTTAGAACGAAGTTCCTTGAGCATTATTTCTCTGTTGCTGCAAGGCAGAGGAAGAGGGTGAATTTACAAACTTGAGACAGGGATCAATGACAGTATCGGACTATGCTGTACAATATTCTTCTTTGCTCCGGTATGTGCCACATATTGCTGTAAACACAAAGGCAAAGATCAGACAATTTGTGAAAGGTTTGAGGCCTGAATTGTTTGATAGGGTCATGTCCAATAACCCTACATCATATGAAGAAGCATTGACTAGAGTCGAGATGGCTGAGATTGTTGTAGGGGTATACAAAGATGTTGGACAAGCCCAACCACCTACATCTGAGAGTATGAGACCTAGAGGAGAACCATTTAAATCACCACGAGGTGGTGCATCTTCCTCTAGATTTAGTGGGAAGCGGTTTACAATGCGAAAGGGTGGTGAACGAGGTTCAAAAGGACAGTCCCAAGGAAGTAGTAGTAGTAGTGGACGAGGATTACAATGTTTTAAATGTGGAGGGCCACATTTTCAAAGAAATTGTCCACAGTTTGATA
Organism: Haberlea rhodopensis; assembly: GCA_907163345.1. Taxonomy (NCBI): domain Eukaryota; kingdom Viridiplantae; phylum Streptophyta; class Magnoliopsida; order Lamiales; family Gesneriaceae; genus Haberlea; species Haberlea rhodopensis. The sequence continues at coordinate 9,650,038 of CAJQUN010000016.1, read as the reverse complement.
CAGTGGTTTGTTTCGATTGTGGGAAGCCAGGACATGTGATCCGTGATTGTCCTCAAGTGGGTGGACAACAGAGAAGAGGACCCATGTCAGAGAATAAAGTACAACAGAGACCTCAGGGTGTACCACTGTGATGCCCCGAAATTAATTAATTGCAAGTAAGGCATTAATTATGTTTATATGATGTAGCATGTGTTGATGGATTTATGTGTTGGGTATTAAGGTGTTAACATGATTTAATTGTGTTAATTATTAAATATGAGGAGGATGTGATTTTAGATGAAGTTTGGAGCATTTATGTAAAATGCTTTTAAAATACTATGTTGGAGCATTTTATACATCATGTTAAGTTTGGGGTACAATTTTTAATTAAGTTAAAATAAACCCCCCTTCTTAAATCCATCACTTTAACCCCCTTTACCCTTCACTTTATTTAAAATCCCCAAATCACTTCCCAAACCCCAAACCCTACCCATTTTCGAGTTCCACCAAAAGAGGAGAAGAAAAGTTCCAAAAAAATTTGTTTGTGTGATCTTTGCTAGGATTTGGAGCCTACAAGAGGTATGGAACCATTCCTTTAAGTTTTATGATGTTTGGTGTTGAAATGGGTTAAGTTTTTGATGTTTATGTGGGTTTGTTTGGGTATGTGTTGTTTATGGTTGGGGTATGATTTTTGAAGTGTTTTATGTGGGTTTTAGTGGGTTATGATGTTATTGTTGTTGTTGGGAAGTTTGGTGTTGAAAGGGTTGAAGATGAGCTTGCAAAATGCACATGGAAATGGTGAAATCGCGGCCACTGTAAGTGGCGATCGATCGCTACAAAAGCAGCGATCGATCGCCGAGAAGCAGTGCGCGAAGAAGAGCTTAGGCGATCGATCGCCTCAAATGGCGCGATCGATCGCCAACGTCCAGTAGCCAAATAAGCATCAGGCGATCGATCGCCTCATTTTGAGCGATCGATCGCCGCTAAGTGAAAAATCAGGCGATCGATCGCCTCGTTTTGAGCGATCGATCGCCACTGTTCAAAAGATGAAAAATGTTGATTTTTGTTGAATTTTTGGTATTGGGCTATTGTTTAGCTTCTAATATCAATTTGTATGGTTATGTAGAACCGTCCCAGGTACCCACGACTTCAAGGAGATAAAGTCTACGATTTCTGCTTCTTTTGGAATTAAGGTACGTAAGAGACGTACGAGCATCGGACGGTAAACCATACCCTTACATATTATGATGATGTTTAAGATGATGTTATGATGATGATATTTATGATGACGATGTCTATGATGATATTTATGATGATGATGCTTATGATGATGTTACGATGATGATGTTTATGATGATGTTACGATGATGTTACGATGATGATGCTTATGATGATGTTTATGATAATGATGTTTATGAGGACGTCTATAATGACGAAGTTTATGATAAGGTCATACGACGTGTATGATTGGGTAAGACGCCCATGTGGTAAGATGCCCCCCCAAAGTATACGAGTGGGTAAGATGCCCACGTGGTAAGATGCCACACAATGTTTATGATATGGTAAGACGCCATATGATTGGGTAAGACGCCCACGTGGTAAGATGCCACACGATGATGATGATATGGTAAGATGCCATACAATGGGGTAAGACGCCCTAATATGTGAATAAGAGTCAGGGATAACAAGGAAGTCGAAGGACGACCAATAACCTTTAATTAACTAAGATGTTATGCATTATTGTATGCTTTTATATAATGTTAAGTAAATATGTGTATGCTCACGATGTGTTATCCCTGTAGGTACACTTTTGGACCAAGGGCCTAGGGTCGGGTTGAGGAAGTGAGCTAAAGGGAGCATGATGAATGTAGAATGCAGGATTTTGATAGTCTCTACTCTAAGAGTAGTGTAAATCTATAGCTTTAACATTCTTTATTGGGAATGTAATTAAATAGCTTTTGGAAACTTTATTTTGGCCTGTAATCTACTTAGCTCAAGCTGCAACCGGAACCCTTAAGAGGTTATGAATGCATGTTTTATCCAATTTATGTGTACTAAATGATCTTAAGGTAGGAAGACCCTACATTAGTGGTATCAGAGCAGTGGTTAGATAACCCGGGAATGAGTGAAGGGTAGCCTTAGCAATAAGTTAGCTAGGTGCTTACTTTCGAACATGTTTTGTGCATAAGTTGCATATGAAGTATATGATGTTATGCTAACATGTTTTGTTTATCTAACAAAGTATTATACGAACTGCTTTTGGATCTTGTTGTTAATCCTTGTGTTGCAGTATGGCAGCAAACGTGGAGGTAGGTGACGCAGTGAGCGTCAATGCAAGCGCGGGGGCGAATCCCCTACCCCCGCCAGCTTTTGATGATGAACCGGCCGAACAACAGTTGTTGCCAGGGGAGCTAAGCTTAACTCAGTTTCTTGCTTACCGACCCCCAACCTTTGAAGGAACCGAAACTGGGGAACGAGCTGAGGAATGGTTGGAAAGAATAGAGCAGATCTTTGTGGCAGCCCCATGTGCGAAGACAGCATGGATACGGTTAGCAGAGTTCCAGTTGGCCAAGAAGGCGCTGATGTGGTGGAAGACCACTGTGGTAGAGCAAGAGGCTCAAGGTCATGAAGTTAACTGGAAAATGTTTCGAACTCGCTTTCTGAACCGTTATTTCTCGGCTGCAGCACGACAGGCTAAGGAAGATGAATTCACTCACCTCAAGCAAGGTAATATGTCAGTGTCAGATTATGCTCTTCAGTTTTGCTCCTTGCTCAGATATGTGCCTCACATTGCCACGAGCACACAAGCAAAGATGAGGAATTTCATGAAAGGATTGAGGACGGAGCTATACGATAGGGTGATCACTTATGGCCCTACTTGCTTTGACGATGCACTCTCACGTGCCGAGCTGGCCGAACTAGGAGTGGGTGCATACCCTGATGTTGTACCACCGCCGGCACCCTCTCAGAAATCCACCCCGGATAATTTGAAGCCAAGGAATGATCAGTTCAAGTCAAGGGGGAACTCATCGGCGTCAAGGTTCAGTGGTAAGAGGTCTGGCAATAGATGGAAGGGGAACCGAAGGAGTGATGCCCCATCTGGAAGGGGGCAGTCTCAGGGAGACAGATCTGGGAAGATCCAATGCACTCTTTGTGGGCAACCACATCTGACGAAGGATTGTATAGGGTGCTATGTTTGTGGCGACAAGGGCCACTTTGCTAGACAGTGTCCCAACAGGGGAAGTCAACAGGGTTCTGCGGGGAGGCCTGCGGATAGGACAGCGCAGCACAGACCCCCATTTGTGCCGCGTCAGCATGGAGGTCAGCCCATGGGGCCACCTCAAGGACAAGTCTATGCATTGACAAGGGAGCAAGCTTCAGCGGCTCCGGAGGAGGTTATAGCGGGTACGTGTCTTTTATTTACGCACCCTGCTTTTATATTGATCGACACAGGTGCGTCACACTCTTTTGTGTCAACAAGTTTTGTGGAAAGACACCACATATGCACTTCTCCGTCGCCCACGCCTCTTATAGTCTCGACCCCCGCTGGAAGAAGTATGATTACCGATCGGATCGTCTACAATGGCCTCATTTATTTTGAGGATAAAGAACTAAGGTCAGATTTGATTGTTCTGGGAATGTCAGATTTTGACTGCATTATGGGCATCGACGTTCTGAACAGGTATCAGGCAGTTGTGAACTGCAGGCAGAGGACAGTACGGTTCAAATCCGATATGGGAATTCCATGGACGTTCTATGGGGATGGTTCTCGCTCAAAGATTCCATTGATATCTGCTGTCAAGATGGCACAGTTATTGGAAAGAGGCCACACAGGATATCTCATATATGCCGTTGATGTTACGGAAAAGAAAGAAGAAGTAAAAGTTGAGGATGTGCCCGTAGTGGCGGAATGTCCCGATGTCTTTCCGGAGGAGATTCCCAGATTCCCGCCAACGAGAGAGGTCGAGTTTGGGATTGAATTATTACCGGGGACGTCTGCCATTTCTCGTGCCCCTTATAGGATGGCACCAGCGGAGCTAAGGGAATTAAAGATTCAGTTGCAAGAGCTCCTTGATAAGGGCTATATACGCCCTAGCGTATCGCCCTGGGGAGCACCAGTTTTATTTGTGAAAAAGAAAGATGGTTCGATGCGTTTGTGCATCGATTACAGACAACTGAACAAAGCTACAGTGAAGAATAAGTACCCACTCCCGAGGATCGATGATTTGTTTGATCAGTTGCAGGGTACGAGGCTCTACAGTAAGATCGATCTGAGGTCGGGGTACCATCAGATTCGAGTAAGAGAAGAGGATGTTCAGAAGACAGCCTTCAGGACGAGGTATGGGCACTATGAATTCCTAGTCATGCCTTTTGGGGTGACAAATGCCCCGGCTGTTTTCATGAGTTTGATGAACAAGGTGTTCCAGCCATTTTTGGACCAATTCGTCATAGTTTTCATTGACGATATACTCATCTACTCTCGGACCGAAGAAGATTATGTACGGCACTTGAGGACAGTACTTCAGATCCTCAGGGATCATCAGTTATATGCAAAGCTTAGCAAGTGCGAGTTCTGGTTGGACAGCGTGGTATTCCTAGGCCATGTCATATCTAGCCAAGGGATATCTGTGGATCCCAGGAAGATTGAAGCTGTGATGGAGTGGGCAGCACCCACTTCTGTACCCGAGATACGGAGTTTTCTTGGCTTAGCAGGTTATTACCGACGTTTTTTCGAGGGTTTTTCTAAGATCGCTAAGCCATTGACACAGCTGACTCAGAAAGGAGTCCCATTCTTTTGGTCCGAAGCTTGTGAGGAAAGCTTCCAAGGATTGAAGCGTCGTTTGACGACAGCGCCAGTATTGGTGATTCCGTCTGAGGATAAGAGGTTTGCCTTGTACACGGATGCATCATTGCAGGGTTTGGGCTGCGTATTGATGCAAGACAGACAAGTGGTAGCCTATGCTTCGAGACAGTTGAAGCCTCATGAGACCAGATACCCAGTCCATGATCTGGAACTGGCGGCTATCATTTTCGCCTTAAAGATTTGGCGTCATTATCTTTATGGTACTACGTTTACCATTTTTACGGACCATAAGAGCCTAAAGTTTCTATTCACTCAGGCTGAACTGAACATGCGTCAAAGAAGATGGATGGATTTGCTCAAGGATTATGACTGTGAAATTGAGTACCATCCTGGTAAAGCAAATTTAATAGCAGACGCCTTAAGTCGGAAGGTGAAGAGCACTGCTGAGGATGTTATGTGTTTATCAGCTTTGATGACTTCCTATTGCCATCTGGGCTATGACTTCGATGTGGACACGTCGCCGGTGCGAGTGTCGACCTTATTGGCCGAGCCAGACGTATTTGAGGCTATCAGGAAAGCCCAGAGGTCGGATGATGAAGTGCAGAGATGGTCATCGATAGCACTTCGAGGCCAGCCAACAAAGTTTAGAGTGGCTGAAGATGATTCATTAAGACTGGGCGACCGATGGGTAGTCCCAGATACACCAGAGTTACGTAAAGGAATCTTAGAACGGGCTCACAGTAGTCGGTTCAGTATTCACCCAGGAGGAAGAAAGATGTATAAGGACCTGAGTAGTCAATTCTGGTGGAGACGCATGAAGCGTGATGTGATCAGTTTTGTTAAGAGATGTTTAATCTGCCAACAAGTAAAGGCAGAAAGACAGAGGCCTGGTGGCGAGCTGAAGAGCTTGGAGGTACCTAAGTGGAAGTGGGAGCATATATCTATGGATATCGTGACCCACTTGCCAAGGTCGGCCTCTGGATTTGATGCGATCTGGGTGATCGTGGATAGGCTGACGAAGGTGGCTCATTTCATCCCTTACAGTATGACTTTCACGTATCTAAAGATGGCCCAATTGTATGTACGGGATGTAGTGAGGTTACATGGAGTTCCAGTCTCGATCGTGTCTGACAGAGACCCAAGGTTTACTTCTCACTTTTGGGAGGGTCTCCAGACAGCTTTGGCACCGAGGTGAGACTAAGTACAGCTTATCACCCTCAGACTGATGGCCAAACGGAGCGCACTATACAGACGCTTTTAGATATGCTGAGGGCATGTGTTTTGGAGTTTGATACTCCGTGGCAAGAATCTATACCACTGGTAGAGTTCTCATACAATAACAGCTATCAGGCGAGCATTCAAATGGCCCCTTTTGAAGCTCTTTACGGACGACGATGTAGGTCACCGCTGTATTGGGAGGACTTGACGAGTAAAACGGTCGGAGGACCGGATATGATTAAGGACATGGAGGAAAAGATTAAGATGATACGCTTAAAGATGAAAGCGGCCCAAGATAGGCAAGCAGCCTATGCAAATAAGCGGCGACGGCCGCTAGAATTTCAAGTGGGAGACAAGGTCTTCTTGAAAATCTCACCCTTCAGGGGCGTTGTTCGTTTTGGTATGCGGGGGAAGTTATCCCCGAGGTATGTTGGGCCGTATGAGGTGTTACAGCGTATCGGCACTTTGGCTTATCGATTGGCTCTACCGCCGTCTTTATCTGGGATTCATGATGTTTTCCATGTTTCTATGCTACGGAAGTATGAGCCAGACCCGTCTCATGTTTTACAGCCTACTGAAGTGCAGTTAGACTCAGATGTATCCTACGTTGAACGACCGGTCAGGATTCTGGATCGTGAGGATCGCAGACTACGAAGCAAAGTTATACCGATGGTCAAAGTTCAGTGGGATCGTCGGGGTGTCGAGGAGGCTACGTGGGAGACGGAGCGGCATATGATGCAGCATTACCCCGAACTATTTTCTGGTATGATTTATGTTTAGTTTCTTTTGGGTAAGTGCATGCGATTTCGAGGACGAAATCTTGTAAGTAGGGGAGTAATGTGATGCCCCGAAATTAATTAATTGCAAGTAAGGCATTAATTATGTTTATATGATGTAGCATGTGTTGATGGATTTATGTGTTGGGTATTAAGGTGTTAACATGATTTAATTGTGTTAATTATTAAATATGAGGAGGATGTGATTTTAGATGAAGTTTGGAGCATTTATGTAAAATGCTTTTAAAATACTATGTTGGAGCATTTTATACATCATGTTAAGTTTGGGGTACAATTTTTAATTAAGTTAAAATAAACCCCCCTTCTTAAATCCATCACTTTAACCCCCTTTACCCTTCACTTTATTTAAAATCCCCAAATCACTTCCCAAACCCCAAACCCTATCCATTTTCGAGTTCCACCAAAAGAGGAGAAGAAAAGTTCCACAAAAACTTTGTTTGTGTGATCTTTGCTAGGATTTGGAGCCTACAAGAGGTATGACCATTCCTTTAAGTTTTATGATGTTTGGTGTTGAAATGGGTTAAGTTTTTGATGTTTATGTGGGTTTGTTTGGGTATGTGTTGTTTATGGTTGGGGTATGATTTTTGAAGTGTTTTATGTGGGTTTTAGTGGGTTATGATGTTATTGTTGTTGTTGGGAAGTTTGGTGTTGAAAGGGTTGAAGATGAGCTTGCAAAATGCACATGGAAATGGTGAAATCGCGGCCACTGTAAGTGGCGATCGATCGCTACAAAAGCAGCGATCGATCCCCGAGAAGCAGTGCGCGAAGAAGAGCTTAGGCGATCGATCGCCTCAAATGGCGCGATCGATCGCCAACGTCCAGTAGCCAAATAAGCATCAGGCGATCGATCGCCTCATTTTGAGCGATCGATCGCCGCTAAGTGAAAAATCAGGCGATCGATCGCCTCGTTTTGAGCTATCGATCGCCACTGTTCAAAAGATGAAAAATGTTGATTTTTGTTGAATTTTTGGTATTGGGCTATTGTTTAGCTTCTAATATCAATTTGTATGGTTATGTAGAACCGTCCCAGGTACCCACGACTTCAAGGAGATAAAGTCTACAATTTCTCCTTCTTTTGGAATTAAGGTACGTAAGAGACGTACGAGCATCGGACGGTAAACCATACCCTTACATATTATGATGATGTTTAAATGATGTTATGATGATGATATTTATGATGACGATGTCTATGATGATATTTATGATGATGATGCTTATGATGATGTTACGATGATGATGTTTATGATGATGTTACGATGATGATGCTTACGATGATGTTACGATGATGATGTTTATGATGATGTTTATGATAATGATGTTTATGAGGACGTCTATAATGACAAAGTTTATGATAAGGTCATACGACGTGTATGATTGGGTAAGACGCCCATGTGGTAAGATGCCCCCCCAAAGTATACGAGTGGGTAAGATGCCCACGTGGTAAGATGCCACGCAATGTTTATGATATGGTAAGACGCCATATGATTGGGTAAGACGCCCACGTGGTAAGATGCCACACGATGATGATGATATGGTAAGATGCCATACAATGGGGTAAGACGCCCTAATATGTGAATAAGAGTCAGGGATAACAAGGAAGTCGAAGGACGACCAATAACCTTTACTTAACTAAGATGTTATGCATTATTGTATGCTTTTATATAATGTTAAGTAAATATGTGTATGCTCACGATGTGTTATCCCTGTAGGTACACTTTTGGACCAAGGGCCTAGGGTCGGGTTGAGGAAGTGAGCTAAAGGGAGCATGATGAATGTAGAATGCAGGATTTTGATAGTCTCTACTCTAGGAGTAGTGTAAATCTATAGCTTTAACATTCTTTATTGGGAATGTAATTAAATAGCTTTTGGAAACTTTATTTTGGCCTGTAATCTACTTAGCTCAAGCTGCAACCGGAACCCTTAAGAGGTTATGATGCATGTTTTATCCAATTTATGTGTACTAAATGATCTTAAGGTAGGAAGACCCTACAACCACAGTCTGGTGGAGGACAGAGGACATGACTACCTCAGGCTCAAGTGTATGCATTGAACAGGGAGGAAGCAGAGGCAGCTCCTGATGCTGTGATAGCGGGTAAGTGTACTTTGATTACTTATCCAGCTTTACTTTTGATTGATACTGGTGCATCATATTATTTTGTTGCACAAAATTTTAATCACCGGTGTGGGGTCTTCCCACCTTAACAGTGTTCTAAAGACATAAGAAGGACTAATCATGCATTAATAACATCTTAGGGTTCTGGTTGTTACATGAGCTAACAGGATTACAGGCCAAAATAAAACTTCAAAGCTTATTAGTTACATTCCCATAATGAATGTTAACATGTTAGATTTATACTACTCCTAGAGTAGATACTAAACAGAAACTGAATCCTATACGTTCCTGTGTTCCTCGTAGCTCACTGCCTCAACCCGACCCTTAGTCCAAAAGTGTACCTACAGGAACATCCCATCATGAGCATGTACATCGTTATTTAACATCATAAGGCAATGGCATTAAATAAATGCATGAAAATAATTGGTAACGTATACTTCCTGGTTAATCGCATTAACCCTCTTTGGTTGTCCATGTTTCATAGCCATGCATAAAAATCATTAATTCTTGACATGAATGATTAAAATCATCATCTTATAAATATCATCTTCTTATAACATCATCATCATATAAGCATCATCATCTTATAAATATCATCATCTTATAACATCATCATCATATAAGCATTCATCATCTTAAAAATATCATCATCTTATAACATCATCATCATATAAGCATCATCATTTTATAGCATCATCATCTTATAGCATCATCATCTTATAACTATCATCATCTTATAGCATCATCATCTTATAGCATCATAACAAAATATAACAGTAAATGTACGAAATCCTAGTTAAGTAAACATGCTGGTTATTCATTAACTTCTTTTTGTTGTCCCTGATTCATATTCATGCATATGGGGCATCTTACCCCGTGGCATCTGTAATGCCTCGATTTATGTTATATACGTGTGATATGATTATGGTGTAATTATATCACGTGGCTATGATATGGGGGGTTCGGGTGGAACCAATAATGAAGAAATACATGTATAGTAGAATATAACATTTTAAGGTGCATTAAAATGTACATGTGAGTTGCATTTGACATGAGTTTGAAGGGAATTACATGTGCATGTGAATTTACTTGCACTTGGAATTGCATTTGACTTTTCAAGTTCATTTCATGTACATGTTACTTAACATGTAATTATCCCTAAATGGCATGATAGCAAGTGAATTAAGTAACTAAGGATCTTTATCAATTGGATTAAGGGAGTGGAATCACATAATACACCAATTTACACCTACAAATCTCTACCAAGCTCCTCTCCCTCTCTTTCAACTTTCTTGTGGTTTAAGCTTGGGATTGACTTGTGACTTGAGCTAGGAAGGTGTGTGAATTGCTTTCTTACTATTTTGGTAAGAATTTCATGGTTTTACACTTGAATTATGTACTTGGTATTGATTTATGTGAAAAGGGCATATCAATTATTGATGCTTAGAATCATAACTTGTTTCTTTGCCACGAATTGGATTCTAGGATGTTAGGAACATGTTTATATGATACTAGGGAGTGCATGAATCATGGTTACATGATAGGAAATGAGTTGTGTAAGAAGTACCATGAAGATAAGCTCAAAATCGCCATTTTCTCATTTTTTCTGATCGCGACGAATGATCGGCATGTGATCTCGATCAATCGCCGCGAACAGTAAAGTTTTAAGGCGGTTTGAGCATGAGGCGATCGATCGGTGAATTGAGGCGATCGATCGGTGAGCATGTGGCGATCGATCGGTGATTTGTTCGATCGATCGGTGAAGAGTGAACAGTTCAGCGATCGATCGAGAATTTGGGGCGATCGATCGGTGATGGCAGAATGTTGAAAATTTTATATTTTTGTAGAATTTGATTTTAATGCCTATGATAACATGATATATTGTTGGCATTGTTGTAGCATCATCTCAGGGGACAGGACAACGAGGCACTTAGCCAGTGACGCCTAATTTATCTCGTTTGTGTCGCAGTACAGGTACGTGTTGACGTACGGAGTATAGATATTGTGTGATGATGTTATGAGATTGATATCATATGAATTGTGTTGTGTTATTATCATATGATTGGTAGTATCATATGCATGTACATTCATGGATATCATATGTATGTGAGATATACGCCTGGTTTGGGTATATGCTCGGTTATGTATTTGAGATATATGCCTGGTTTGGATATATGCTCGGTTATGTGACATAGTGATATATGCCTGGTTTGGATATATGCTCGGTTATGTGACAGAGAGATATACGCCTGGTTTGGGTATATGTTCGGTTATGCTATATAGCGATATATGCCGGTTTTTGGATATATGCTATGGCTATTATCATTTGAGGACGGTACTATGATATGTACTGCTAATATGAAGATGTGAAGTGGTTCCACTGACATATTGAGCTGAATAGGCATATCATTTTAGTCTCATGATAATAGGGTATGTGTTGAGACATGTCATGACATGGTGCATTTGTGGATGCATGAGACAGAACATTCACATTAGATGATTTATTGTGCTTTATCATTGTTACTGATATTGTGTTTTGATATTGCACCGAGATAGTTGTTTATCTATACTCACGTTTTGTGAATGTTTCTGTAGGATTGCATAGACGTGGGGAATCGTGAGTCTTATTCCGCTGCGAGGTGAACTACTGCATAGGAGTTGTACTGGCTTAGGTTGTTCATTGTACATGTAATGTCTATGTAGAAAACAAATTTAGTTGGTTTTTATACTCAGGAATTGGTCTAGTAACAACTTAACTAGTAAATTACTCTAAATCAGTGTATGTTCTTACTTAATTCAGACTCACATATGTATGTTAACTATATACATAATGAATTAAGTAAAGAGGACCCCACATTAGTGGTATCAGAGCAGTGGTTCGAGAACGGGGTGAACATGGGTAGAGGAAGTGTATTAGGGAGTTACCTAAACACTTTGAGAATGGTAATAGCATGTTGGATTTTAGAATATGATGTTATTCTAACATGTTATATACTTGTGAATGTTATTGTTAACCCTTGTTATACAGTTATGACAGACAGAGTACCACATGAGGATGTTGGGGATGCCATGAGTGGCAATGCTAGTGTGCGAATGGTGCCTGTGCCACCACCACCGATTGAGCAAGGGCCAGTGGAACAGGTACTGTTGCCTGGAGAATTGACTTTGACGCAGTTTTTGAGTTATCAGCCACCCAGGTTTGAGGGGACTGAATCAGGAGAACTGGCAGAGGAGTGGCTAGAACGTGTGGAACAGATCTTTGTGTCAGCACCGTGTGCCAAGACTGCTTGGTTACGTTTAGCTGAATTCCAGTTAGCCAAGAAATCTATGATGTGGTGGAAGTCCACAGTACTTGGTTGAGGGCTCAAGGACATACAGTTAACTGGGATGTGTTTAGAACAAAGTTTCTGGAGCATTATTTCTCTGTTGCTGCAAGGCAGAGGAAAGAGGATGAATTTACAAGTTTGAGACAGGGAGTAATGACAGTATCTGACTATGCTGTGCATTATTCTTCTTTGCTTCGGTATGTGCCACATATCGCTGTCAACACAAAGGCAAAGATTAGACAGTTTGTGAAAGGATTGAGGCCTGAATTATTTGATAGGGTAATGTCTAATAACCCTACATCTTATGAAGAAGCGTTGACTAGAGCCGAGATGATTGAGATTGCTGTAGGGGTATACAAGGATGTTGGACAAGCCCAACCACCGACATCTGACAGTATGAGACCTAGAGGAGAACCATTTAAATCATCACGAGGTGGTGCATCTTCATCTAGGTTTAGTGGGAAACGTTTTGGATCACAAAAAGGGGGGTGATCGCAAATCTAAGGGACAGTTCCAAGGTAGTAGTAGTGGCAGTGGTGTGCAATGCTTTAAATGTGGTGGACCACATTTGAAACGAGATTGTCCTCAATTCAATCCAGTAGTTTGTTTTCGTTGTGGGAGGCCCGGACATGTGATCCGTGATTGTACTCAAGTGGGTGGACAACAGAGGAGAGGACCCATTTCAGAGACTACAGTACAACAGAGACCACAGGGTGTACCACAGTCTGGTGGAGGACAGAGGACAGGAACACCTCAGGCTCAGGTGTATGCACTTAATAGAGAGGAAGCAGAGGCAGCTCCTGATACTGTGATAGCAGGTAAGTGTACTTTATTAACTTATCCTGCTTTACTGTTGATTGATACTGGTGCATCACATTCTTTTATTGCACAAACATTTATTGATCGGTATCATATATGCTCATCTCCACTGTTGATGCCTCTTTATGTTTCGACACCCATGGGAACTACTGTGATGACTTGTCAGAGTGTGTCTGATTGTACTATTCAGTTTGAGTCTGACTATGGCTTTCAAGCTGAGTTGATTGTGTTAGACATGTCAGATTTTGATTGCATCCTTGGAATTGATGTGTTGAGTAAATATCACTCTGTTGTGGATTGTAGTCAGAAGATAGTGAAATTTCAGTCTGATACTGGCAATCAATGGTTATTTTATGGCCAGGGATCGAGGGCAAGGATTCCTTTGATATCAGCAATCCGAATGTCGCGTTTGTTAGAGCGTGGACATGCGGGTTATTTGATTTATGCCCTTGATATCACAGAACCGAAACTAGAAAGGAAAGTGGAGGAGATACCAGTGGTTGCAGAATATGCGGATGTATTTCCGGATGAGATACCTGGATTCCCACCGAATCGAGAAGTGGAATTTGGTATTGACTTGATACCTGGTACTTCTGCAATTTCACGGGCTCCTTATCGGATGGCACCAACTGAATTGATAGAGTTGAAAACTCAATTGCAAGATTTATTGGACAAGGGGTACATACGTCCTAGTGTATCGCCTTGGGGTGCTCCGGTTTTATTTGTGAAGAAGAAGGATGGGACAATGAGATTGTGTATTGATTATAGATAGTTGAACAAGGTAACCATAAAGAATAAATATCCTCTTCCGCGTATTGATGATTTGTTTGATCAGTTGCAGGGATCAAGGATTTATTCTAAGATTGATTTGAGGTCCGGATATCATCAAATACGTGTGAGGGAAGGAGATGTACAGAAGACAGCATTCAGAACTCGTTATGGACATTATGAGTTTCTGGTAATGCCATTTGGAGTGACAAATGCTCCAGCTGTCTTTATGAGTTTAATGAACCGTGTGTTTCAGGACTACCTTGATCGATTTGTCATTGTCTTTATCGATGATATACTGATCTATTCACGGAGTGATGCAGAACATGTTCAACATTTGCATATGGTATTGCAATTGTTGAGGACACATCAGTTGTATGCCAAACTCAGTAAGTGTGAGTTTTGGTTGACTAGTGTCGGCTTTTTAGGACATGTTATTTCAGAAGAAGGTATATCAGTCGATCCAAAGAAAGTGGAAGCAGTGTTGAATTGGTCAGCACCTAATTCTGTGCCAGAGATTCGTAGTTTCTTAGGTTTGGATGGATATTATAGACAGTTCGTTGAAGGATTTTCAGCGATCGCCAAACCATTGACACATTTGACACAAAAGGGAGTAGCATTTCAATGGTCAGAGGCTTGTGAACGTAGTTTTCAGGAATTAAAACATCGATTGACTACAGCTCCAGTCTTGATCATTCCATCTGAGCATGACAGGTTTGCAGTATATACTGATGCATCTTTACTTGGTTTGGGTTGTGTATTGATGCAGGACAAACATGTAGTGGCTTATGCATCACGACAGTTGAAGCCACATGAAATGAGATATCCAGTACATGATCTGGAATTGGCTGCCATTGTTTTTGCCTTGAAGATATGGCGACATTATTTATATGGTACGTCGTTTACCATATACACAGATCATAAGAGTCTAAAATTTTTATTCACTCAAGCGGAGTTAAATATGAGACAAAGGAGATGGATGGATCTGTTGAAAGATTATGATTGTGAGATTGAATATCATCCAGGAAAAGCTAATCTTACAGCAGATGCCTTGAGTCGAAAAGTACATCATACGGCTGATGAGGTGATTCATTTATCCGCATTGATGACTTCTTGTTGTACTTTGGGTTATGATTTTGATATGGAACTAGTGCCAGTAAGGATATCAACATTGTTGGTTGAACCCGACATTTTTGAGAAAATCAGAACGGCACAAAGGACTGATGATGAAGTACAACAATGGAAGGAAAGGATAAGTCAAGGACAAGTATCTCAATTTGTACTTACAAGTGATGGAACGTTGAAATACAGAAAGTGTTGGGTAGTACCTACTTCATTAGGACTACGCCAAGAACTACTACAACGTGCTCATTGTAGTAGATACAGTATACATCCTGGAGGGAAAAAAATGTATCATGATCTACGTACACAATTTTGGTGGAAACGTATGAAAAAGGATGTATTGAATTTTGTGAAACGGTGTTTGATCTGTCAACAAGTGAAAGCGGAAAGACAGAGACCAGGAGGTGAATTACATAGTTTGGAAATTCCTCAGTGGAAATGGGAACATATCACGATGGACTTTGTGACTCATTTGCCACGGACGTCTTTTGGTTGCGATGCTATTTGGGTGATTGTTGACCGACTCACAAAGTATCTCATTTTATGCCATATTGTATGACGTTTACATATCTGAGAATGGCACAGTTGTACATTCAACATGTAGTGAGATTACATGGTATTCCAGTTTCCATTGTATCGGATAGGGATCCGAGATTTACTTCTCATTTCTGGGAAGGGTTACAGACAGCGTTGGGAACTGAAGTGCGGTTGAGTACAGCATATCATCCTCAGACAGATGGACAAACAGAGCGTACGATACAGACGCTTGAGGATATGTTGCGTGCCTGTGTATTAGAGTTTGATACTTCTTGGCAAGAGTCATTGCCATTAGTGGAATTTTCATATAACAACAGTTATCAGTCTAGTATACAGATGGCACCATTTGAGGCTTTGTATGGGCGATGATGTAGATCGCCATTGTATTGGGATGATATGGATCAGTCTTCCTTAACTGGACCAGATATGATTCATGAAATGGAAGAGAAAGTAAAGGTCATTCGATTGAAACTTAAAGCTGCTCAGGATAGACAGGTTGCGTATGCCAATAAGCGACGTAGACCACTTGAATTTCAAGTTGGTGACCGTGTGTTCTTGAAAATCTCACCTTTTAAAGGTGTAGTACGGTTTGGTAAGCGTGGAAAATTGTCTCCACGGTATGTTGGTCCGTATGAGGTATTGCAACGTATTGGTACGTTGGCATATCGATTGGCACTACCTCCGGCATTGAGTATGTTGAGAAAGTATGAACCAGATCCGAGTCATGTATTACAGTTACCTGATGTACAGTTGGATACAGATGTGTCGTATGAGGAACGACCGGTTATGATCTTGGATCGAGCTGAACGCAGGTTGCGTAATAAGGTGATTCCTATGGTTAAAGTACAGTGGGACAGAAGGGGTGTCGAAGAGGCAACGTGGGAGACGGAGCAGCATATGATGCAACGGTATCCGGATTTGTTTTCTGGTATGAGTTTACAGTTTTATGGTACTGTTGCATACATGATCATGTTTCCTATTTTCATATCGTAGGATTGTTGAGTTGTATATCTCATATGCATGTATTCTATTTGTATATACAATTTCGAGGACGAAATTCAATGAGTGGGGGAGAATTGTAATGCCTTGATTTATGTTATATACGTGTGATATGATTATGGTGTAATTATATCACGTGGCGATATGATATGGGGGGTTTGGGTGGAACCAATAATGGAGAAATACATGTATAGTAGAATATAACATTTTAAGGTGCATTAAAATGTACATGTGAGTTGCATTTGACATGAGTTTGAAGGGAATTACATGTGCATGTGAATTTACTTGCACTTGGAATTGCATTTGACTTTGGAGTTCATTTCATGTACATGTTACTTAACATGTAATTATCCCTAAATGGCATGATAGCATGTGAATTAAGGAACTAAGGATCTATATCAATTGGATTAAGGGAGTGGAATCACATAATACACCAATTTACACCTACAAATCTCTACCAAGCTCCTCTCCCTCTCTTTCAACTTTCTTGTGGTTTAAGCTTGGGATTGACTTGTGACTTGAGCTAGGAAGGTGTGTGAAGTGCTTTCTTACTATTTTGGTAAGAATTTCATGGTTTTACACTTGAATTATGTACTTGGTATTGATTTATGTGAAAGGGCATATCAATTATTGATGCTTAGAATCATAACTTGTTTCTTTGCCAAGAATTGGATTCTAGGATGTTAGGAACATGTTTATATGATACTAGGGAGTGCATGAATCATGGTTACATGATAGGAAATGAGTTGTGTAAGAAGTACCATGAAGATAAGCTCAAAATCGCCATTTTCTCATTTTTTCTGATCGCGCCGTTCGATCGGCATGTGATCTCGATCGATCGCCGCGAACAGTAAAGTTTTAAGGCGGTTTGAGCATGAGGCGATCGATCGGTGAATTGAGGCGATCGATCGGTGAGCATGTGGCGATCGATCGGTGATTTTGTTCGATCGATCGGTGAAGAGTGAACAGTTCAGCGATCGATCGAGAATTTGGGGCGATCGATCGGTGATGGCAGAATGTTTGAAAATTTTATATTTTTGTAGAATTTGATTTTAATGCCTATGATAACATGATATATTGTTGGCATTGTTGTAGCATCATCTCAGGGGACAGGACAACGAGGCACTTAGCCAGTGACGCCTAATTTATCTCGTTTGTGTCGCAGTACAGGTACGTGTTGACGTACGGAGTATAGATATTGTGTGATGATGTTATGAGATTGATATCATATGAATTGTGTTGTGTTATTATCATATGATTGGTAGTATCATATGCCTGTACATTCATGGATATCATATGTATGTGAGATATACGCCTGGTTTGGGTATATGCTGTAAGGACCCCCTTAGCCCTTAACCCCTGATTAGTGTATTAACCACTATGTGTGGCACATGCTTTCAATAAAAAGTCAATCGGGAAGCTCAGATGATACTTTACCATTGAATGTCAATTACAAAATTTCCTTTAATACTCAATGTTATAAGATCATCATCCTAACAATAAAAGACTCATATGTTTGCCGTTTACCAACCCCTTGGTGCCACTTTTCACATTGTGCACTTTTATAAAAATTTGGGCAGAGTCTCCCCATAAATAGAGCTATCCCAAACAAAAAGCACAACACATAACATAATTCCCGGCCAGGGAACACATAATACTCATCATAATGCAGTAATACAAGTAAATTCCCAGCCAGGGAAGACACCACAATATGACGACAACGGTGGGTTTCAACACCCACATAATACACCAATGACTCTCATATCATTTAGCAATTAACCTCTAATTGCATGCAACCTCAAATGAAAGAGAGAAAAGCTCATGCCTTTATATACAATCCATATACAAGTAAAATCGTGCTCACATGCGAGCATCATGAATCTGTATAAAATCCTCAGGTGTATATATAGGTACTCTATACGATACCGTGCTCCATCAAGCCCTTGGTACCACGATCCTGGGAGTACCTCCAATCAACAGCTCGAGCTCAGCTCCACAGCCATCGATGTACCTGTTCACCTGTCCCAACAGAGACAGCCCCCAACGGGGTGAGCATACCAATACACAAAATCCCATAATCACAATAATGAAATTCATAATTTACAACAAAGGTAAATGCTAATGAATTTAAATGATACTCCCTGGATGGCAACCTCATCCGGGATTCCGTGTACTGTCCCTGTCCTCACAATCATAAAACTCATCAAATCTCAAAAATCAGTAAATCAACACATTGATTAACTCATCGCATGCCTAATCCTCGAATATCAACAGATAGTGATTGAAAATTCATTAAACATGCAATTATAGATATCTCAATATCTAATACTGATTTCACAACCTCGCTATCAATCACAGATAGCTCAAATGCCTAGCATTTGTTTTACCAATCCTTCATTATACCTAGACATCTCAAATGTCTTATAATGAATACGTGATTCTACGAACCTAGACATCTCAAATGTCTCATAATGAATACATGATTCTACGAACCTAGACATCTCAAATGTCTTATAATAGATACATGATTCTACAACCTAGACATCTCAAATGTCTTATAATAGATACATGATTCTACAACCCTAGACATCTCAAATGTCTTATAATAGATACATATGAACCCAGTACCCCTTATATCTTGTAAGAGTTATCCTACTCCAGTGTCACGCACGCTACAAGCGGCGATATCAAGATTTGGTCGTTCCTTGGCTATATCAACATATATGTATAACCATACGCACAATATTCAATGCAATCAAAAATACCTTATGCATTTACATATATAGTAATGCTCGTACGTCGCACGTACCTTAAATCTCCGAAGTCCGAGCCAAACCTTGCTCGAGTTCCATGCCCCGAGGAATGATGTGCTAACACGATAAATAATTCACAATTATTTACGAACATGTAACCTATGCTCAAGCACATCCATATCCCTCAAAATATTGTCAACACACGACAATTAACCTTTTAAAGACCCGGGGCAGGGTATACGCAGGGAGGGAAATAAATGAGACAATATCGAAATTTGTTCAAGAATACCCTACAAAAATCGAACCCTAATCTCACAATTCCGAACCCAATTAAATACCATAATTCATCTAAAATGAGAATTAAGCTATCAATAGCAAGAAGCAACACCCTTGTCAAAAACCCCCAATTTTCGAATTCCAATCCCTTAAATTCGAACCCAACAAGCCCTTAAATTCGAACCCTTAAAATTCATCATCAATTCGAACACAATAATGGCAGGGAAATACATGAAAATGACGAAAAAGGGGTAAGGGAGGTTACCCAATCGAAAATCGGAAGAAATCGGACGAAAATAGATGAACCCTAGAAATTGGGGATCGACGCCTCCAGCCAAAATCCGACTTCAAAACGCGACGAAACTTCGAATTGACGGAGGGGAAAGCTGCGCCTCGACGAGACGAAGCCGGTGGTAGGTCGCATGCGCCGAACGGCGGCCGGACGGCGGCGGGCGCACCGCTTTTCGCGCGGGCGGCTGTGCAGACGGGAAAAGGGGCGCGAGCGGGGAGAGAGAAAATTGAGGGGCTGAAATGAAATTTCTTTTTAAAATTTTGGGTTCAATTGTATTTATAGCAAAAATACCCCGAAAAATTAATAGCCCCACAATTACACATCGTGATTCATTAAAAATCATCTGTTTTCAAAAACTCTCTCTGTAACTCCAAAACCCCCTACCGGTGCTCACACAGCACCCGAGATCACGAGACACATAAAAAACCCCACTCTTAGGTTTTTCACCCAAATGAGAATACAATCTCAACCTCTGGATCCAACGATCCCAACTACCCAAATAAACGAGCCCAGAAGGCCCAACACCTCGATTAAACTCCAAATCGCCACGTAAAACCACTATAGGGATTATTAACACTACGGGATTAACGCCTATAATCCCTGGTCATCACATATGCTCGGTTATGTATTTGAGATATATGTCGGGTTTGGATATATGCTCGGTTATGTGACATAGAGATATATGCCTGGTTGGATATATGCTCGTTATGTGACAGAGAGATATACGCCTGGTTTGGGTATATGCTCGGTTATGCTATATAGCGATATATGCCGTTTTTGGATATATGCTATGGCTATTATCATTTGAGGACGGTACTATGATATGTACTGCTAATATGAAGATGTGAAGTGGTTCCACTGACATATTGAGCTGAATAGGCATATCATTTTAGTCTCATGATAATAGGGTATGTGTTGAGACATGTCATGACATGGTGCATTTGTGGATGCATGAGACAGAACATTCACATTAGATGATTTATTGTGCTTTATCATTGTTACTGATATTGTGTTTTGATATTGCACCGAGATAGTTGTTTATCTATACTCACGTTTTGTGAATGTTTCTGTAGGATTGCATAGACGTGGGGAATCGTGAGTCTTATTCCGCTGCGAGGTGAACCACTGCATAGGAGTTGTACTGGCTTAGGTTGTTCATTGTACATGCAATGTCTACGTAGAAAACAAATTTAGTTGGTTTTTATACTCAGGAATTGGTACTGTAACAACTTAACTAGTAATTACTCTAAATCAGTGTATGTCTTACTTAATTCAGACTCACATATGTATGTTAACTGGATACATATGAATTAAGTAAAGAGGACCCCCACAGCATCTTACGACATAATACATCGTATGGCCTCTTACCATATGGACATCTTACCCCGTGGCATCTTACCACATAATAACATCGTATGACCTCTTACCATATGGGCATCTTACCCCGTGGCATCTTACCACATAATAACATCGTATGGCCTCTTACCATATGGGCATCTTACCCCGTGCATCTTACCACATAATAACATCGTATGGCCTCTTACCATATGGGCATCTTACCCCGTGGCATCTTACCACATAATACATCATATGAATATATATAAACATCTTATAAACATTCGTAAACATCTTATAAACATCTTATAAACGTCATCATTTCATCATGAATACTCATGCAATAAAAGCATAGTCGTAGTATAAAGATGTGTTTTACCGTCCGATGGCCGTACGTCTCTTACGTACCTTTTCAAAAGGAGGAGGAGTCAACAGACTTTATCTCCTGGTTGTGCTGGTACCTGGGATGGCTCTACACAACCACATAATAAAATATTAGGCACCGATCCGAGAATCGTAATCAATTTCCTAAAAATAAATATAAATTTTATAACACATGAACAGTGACTACCGATCGATCGTTCTCCCCTACCGATCGATCGCTAATTGTTCATCATTTTCATTCTTTTGCTACGGCATTTGCACCGATCGATCGTCGTTCCCAATCATGCAAGATTTTCCAGAAATCTCGAACACTCATTTCATACCCTTCAACCCACTTCATAACACACCTAAAATGCATGAACAAGCATATCAATAGCTTCATCATACTTCCATGCATTTATTAAAATTAAAGGTTCACTCATAACTTAAACCGACATGCATTACAACTACCCCCTTTTATCAGTACTCGATCAACTTTTCTGAAAAACAGGGCATAACTACACAGCCCAGAATTCTTGAACATACATCTTTATAGCAACGAAACTACCACATAGCCCATAGTTCATGCTCAAACAAATATGCTGGTATTTTCACCAAACTTCCATGTATGTATTCACGTCAAAGTTTTACTCATAACCTAAGCTAGCATGCTTCAATTTTCATAATAAAACCCCTACTCAACATACAAACATGGCACTTTCCTTGCCCAGATTTCCGAGGAGCCCTTTTTACAACCGAAAATCTAATACATAAAGCATGTAAGTTACTTAACAAAACATGCTAGGGACTTCATAAACATTACTTACAAGTGTTCATAACAAGTTTCAACAAACCTAACACTAACATGACAAAACTGCTATGAAGAACATACATGCATAAAACGGAAAAAGCTGGTGAACCAGCGTGATTCCTCACCACTTTTGCTCTTCGATTTTTGTCAAGAAAAGACAAGGAATTTCCGATCACTTTCTTCCTAATAGCAGTTCATATTTCAGACGAAATGAAGGGAAGAAGAAGAAGATTTGTTGGAGGATCTAAGGTCAAATATCTGAGTCAAAAGTAGCCAACTTAGCCAACATTTTTCCAGAAAACAGGGGAGGGGCGTGGGTTGCATGCAAGTGGGGGGAGGGTGGTTGCATGTAGGGTTGTTTTGTGGTGTTTAATTGTGTCCCGGTATTTCATACGATGTATAAAAATATCTCCCCTTGATATTTTATAATTTACTACATCAATACAACAATTAAAAACACCTAACATGCTCCCTAAACCATATCATCATATCATAATTATAACCCCCCAATTAAAGTACCCACAACCCTCTTAAACACATCGTAATTCATCATCGTAGCACATAATCATATAACATTTCGGGGGTATTACATTACTCCACTACTTATAGATTTCGTCCTCGAAATCCACATACATCATCATAATGGAACTAAACATAAAACATACCAGAGAATAGTTCTGGATAGTGCTACACCATATGCCGTTCCGTCTCCCACGTAGCCTCCTCGACCCCCGACGATCCCACTGAACTTTGACCATCAGTATAACTTTGCTTCGAAATCTGCGATCCTCTTGATCTAGAGTCTTGATTGGTCGTTCCACGTAGGACACATCTGAGTCTAACTGAACTTCAGTAGGCTGTAAGACATGAGCCGGGTCTGGCTCATACTTCCGTAACATAGAGACATAAAAACATCATGTATGCCAGATAAAGATGGCGGTAGAGCCAAACGTAGGCCAATGTACCGATACGCTGTAAACTTCATACGGCCCAACACACCTCGGAGGTCATCTCCCCCGCATACCAACCCGACTACACCCCTAGAGGATGAGGTTTCAAGAAGACTTGTCTCCTATTGGAATCCCAGCGGTCATCACCGCTTATTGGCATAGATTGGCATAGGCAGCTTGCCTATCCTAGGCCGCTTTCATCTTCTTGGCGTATCTACTTAATCTTTCTTTCCCATAACCTTTATCATATCCTGTCCTCCGACCGCTTTACTAGCCAAGTCCTCCCAATATAGCAGTGATCTACATCGTTGTCCATACAGAGCTTCAAAAGGAGCCATTTGAATGCTCGCCTGATAACTGCTATTATAGGAGAACTCCACCAGCGGCACTGAATCCTGCCACGGAGTATCAAACTCCAAAATACATGCCCTCAACATGTCCTCGAGCGTCTGACTGGTACGCTCTGTTGGGCCGTCTGTCTGAGGGTGATAGGCCGTACTCAGTCTCACCTCTGTGCCCAAAGCTGTCTGGAGACCCTCCCAGAAATGTGAAGTGAACCTCGGGTCTCTATCACACACTATCGAGACTGGAATACCATGCAATCTCTCACCACATCCCGTATGTACATCTGGGCCATCTTAAAGTATGTATATGACATACTGTAAGGGATGAAATGAGCCGTCTTCGTCAGCCTATCAACGATCACCCAGATCGCATCAAATCCCGAGCCGTCCTTGGCAAGTGGGTCACGAAGTCCATAGATATATGCTCCCACTTCCATTTAGGTACCTCTAAGCTCTTTAGCTCGCCACCAGGCCTCTGCCTCTTTGCCTTTACCTGCTGGCAGATCAAACATCTTTTAACAAAAGCGATCACCTCCCGCTTCATGCGTCTCCACCAGAATTGACCGCATAGGTCTTTGCACCTCTTCTTTCCCCTTGGGTGGATACTGAACCGACTACTGTGAGCTCGCTCCATATTTCTCTACGCCAACTCTGGTGTATCTGGGACTACCCATCGGTTGCCCAGTCTCAAAGAATCATCCTCAGCCACTCTGAACTTGGATGGCTGACCCTGAAGTACCAATGATGTCCATCTCTGAACCTCTGAACCTCATCATCCGACTCTGGGCCCTCCTGATCGCCTCAAATATGTCTGGCTCAGCCAAGAAGGTCGACACTCGCACAGGCGACGTGTCTATATCGAAATCATAGCCCAGATGGCAATAAGAAGTCATCAAAGCTGACAAACACATAGCATCCTCAGCAGTACTCTTCACCTTCCGACTTAAGGCGTCTGCTATCAAATTTGCTTTACCGAGATGGTACTCAATCTCACAGTCATAGTCTTTGAGTAAATCCATCCACCTTCTTTGCCTCATATTCAACTCTGCCTGAGTGAATAACTACTTCAGGCTCTTATGGTCCGTATATATAGTGAAAGACGTGCCATACAAGTAATGCCTCTAATTTCAAGGCAATTATGATGGCCGCCAGTTCCAAATCATGCACTGGATACCTAGCCTTGTGTGGCTTCAGCTGTCTCGATGCATAAGCCACCACATGCTTATCTTGCATCAACACATAGTCCAAACCCTGTAGTAACGCATCCGTATACAAAGTGAACCTCTTATTCTCAGACGAATTACCAACACGGCGCTGTAGTCAAACGACGCTTCAGTTCTTGGAAACTTTCCTTACAAGCCTCAGACCAAAAGAAGGTGGACTCCTTTATGAGTCAGCTGTGTCAGGGGTTTGGCGATCTTTGAAAAAATCCTCGACGAAACGTCGGTAATACCCTGCCAAACCGAGAAAACTCTGTATCCCCGGTACAGAAGTGGTGCAGCCCACTCCTCACTCCATCACAGCTTCAATCTTCCTGGGATCCACATATATCCACTGCTAGATATAACATGCCATAAGAACACCACATTGTTCATCAGGCGCATACAACAGCTGGGGCATTCGTCACTCCAAAGGCATGACTAGGAATTCATGGTGCCCATATCTAGTCCTGAAAGTTGTCTTCTGAACATCATCTTCTCTTACTCGAATCTGATGGTACCCCCGACCTCAGATCGATCTTACTGTAGAGCCTCTACCCTGCACTGATCAAACAAGTAATCGATCCTCAGAAGTAGATACTTGTTCTTTACTGTGGCTTTAATCATTGCCTATAGTCAATGCATAGACGCATCGATCCTCCTTCTTCTTAATAAATAAGACAACAGGCGCGCCCCAGGGCGATACGCTAGGGCGTATGTAGCCCTTATCAAGGATCTCTTGCAACTGAGTCTTTAACTCCCTTAGCTCTGTTGGTGCCATTCTATACGGGCACGAGAAAAGGTAGACGTTCCTGGTAGTAACTTAATACCAAACTCGACCTCTCTCGTCGGTGGAAATCCGGGCATCTCCTCCGGAAAGACATCAGAAAACTCTGCCACTACGGCACCTCCTCAACCTTTAACTCTTATTTCCTTTCCATAACATCAACGGCATATATGAGATATCCTGTATGGCCTCGTTCCAATAACTGTGCCATCTTGACAGCAGATATCAACGGAATCTTTGGACGAGAACCATCTCCAAAGAATGTCCACTGGACTCCCATATCAGACCCGAATCGACAGTCCTCTGCCTGCAGTTCACGACTGCCTGATACCTGTTCAAACATCGATGCCCACAATGCAATCGAAGTCTGTCATTCCCGCACAATCAAATCTGATCTTAACTCATTATCCACAAAATAAATGAGGCCATCATAACAATCTGATCGGTGATCAACTTCTTTCATTCAGCGGTGTCGAACTACAAGAGGCATGGGCGAGGAGAAGTGCGTATGAAATTGCATCACCTACTTCAGCATTTGCTGCTATTGCAACACAAGGGTTAACAACAACCCCAAAAGCAGTTCATAAAGTACACATCGTTAGATAATTAAACATGTTAGTATACATCTTCTACTTCATATGCAACATACATATAAAACTTGTTAAAAGTAAGCACCTAGCTAACTCAGTGCTAAGGCTACACCCTCACTCATTCCCGAGTTATCTAACCACTGCTCTGATACCACTAATGTGGGGTCTTCCCCACCTTAACAGTGTTCTATAGACATAAGAAGGACTAATCATGCATTAATAACATCTTAGGGTTCTGGTTGTTACATGAGCTAACAGGATTACAGGCCAAAATAAAACTTCAAAGCTTATTAGTTACATTCCCATAATGAATGTTAACATGTTAGATTTATACTACTCCTAGAGTAGATACTAAACAGAAGCTGAATCCTATACGTTCCTGTGTTCCTCGTAGTTCACAGCCTCAACCCGACCCTTAGTCCAAATTGTACCTACAGGAACAACCCATCATGAGCATTACATCGTTATTTAACATCATAAGGCAATGGCATATAAATAAATGCATGAAAATAATGGTAACGTATACTTCCTGGTTAATCGCATTAACCCTCTTTGTTGTCCCTGTTTCATAGTCATGCATAAAAATCATTAATTCTTGACATGAATGATTAAAATCATCATCTTATAATATCATCATCTTATAACATCATCATCATATAAGCATCATCATCTTATAAATAACATCATCTTATAACATCATCATCATATAAGCATTCATCATCTTATAAATATCATCATCTTATAACATCATCATCATATAAGCATTCATCATCTTATAAATATCATCATCTTATAACATCATATCATCATATAAGCATCATCATTTTATAGCATCATCATCTTTAAAGCATCATCATCTTATAGCATCATAACAAAATATAACAGTAAATGTACGAAATCTTAGTTAAGTAAACATGCTGGTTATTCATTAACTTCTTTTTGTTGTCCCTGATTCATATTCATGCATATGGGGGCATCTTACCCCGTGGCATCTTACCACATAATAACATCGTATGGCCTCTTACCATATGGGCATCTTACCCGTGGTATCTTACCACATAATAACATCGTATGGCCTCTTACCATATGGGCATCTTACCCCGTGGCATCTTACCACATAATAACAGCGTATGGCCTCTTACCATATGGGCATCTTATCCCGTGGCATCTTACCACATAATACATCATATGAATATATAAACATCTTACATCTTATAACATCGTAAACAATCTTATATACATCGTAAACATCTTATAAACGTCATCATTTCATCATGAATACTCATGCAATAAAAGCATAGTCGTAGTATAAAGATGTGTTTTACCGTCCGATGCCCGTAACGTCTCTTACGTACCTTTTCAAAAGGAGGAGGAGTCACAGACTTTATCTCCTTGGATGTGCTGGTACCTGGGATGGCTCTACACGACCACATAATAAATATATTAGGCACCGATACGAGAATCGTAATCAATTTCCTAAAAAATAAATAAAAATTTCATAACACATGAACAGTGACTACCGATCGTCGTCTCCCCTACCGATCGATCGCTAACTGTTCATCATCTTCATTCTTTTGCTACGGCATTTGCGCCGATCGATCGGTGTTCATCACACCGATCGATCGGTCGTTTCCCCAATCATGCGAGATTTTCCAGAAATCTCGAACACCTCATTTCATACCCTTCACCCACTTCATAACACACCTAAAATGCCTGAACAAGCATATCAATAGCTTCATCATACTTCCATGCATGTATTAAAATTAAAGGTTCACTCATAACTTAAACCGACATGCATTACAACTACCCATTTTATCATACTCGATCAACTTTTCTGAAAAATAGGGCATAACTACACAGCCCAGAATTCTTGAACATACATCTTTTATAGCAACGAAACTACACATAGCCCATAGTTCATGCTCAAACAAATATGCTGGTATTTTCACCAAACTTCCATGTATGTATTCACGTCAAAGTTTTACTCATAACCTAAGCTAGCATGCTTCAAATCTTCATATAACACCCCTACTCACATACAAACAGGGCACTTCCTTGCCCAGATTTCCGAGGAGCCCTTTTTACAACCGAAAATCTAATACAAAGCATGTAAGTTACTTACAAAACATGCTATGGACGCATAACTTCATAAATAAACATTACTTAAAAGTGTTCATAACAAGGTTTCAACAAAAAACAC